>CM051022.1:12733303-12825803 GCA_027704905.1 Muraenolepis orangiensis | reverse complement strand
TGTAGATAGTGTGTAGTGTGTAGATAGTGTGTAGTTGTGTAGTGTGTAGTGTAGTGTGTAGATAGTGTGTAGTTGTGTAGATAGTGTGTAGTTGTGTAGATAGTGTGTAGTGTGTAGTGTGTAGATAGTGTGTAGTCGTGTAGATAGTGTGTAGTTGTGTAGATAGTGTGTAGTTGTGTAGATAGTGTGTAGTTGTGTAGATAGTGTGTAGTGTGTTGTGTAGATAGTGTGTAGTCGTGTAGATAGTGTGTAGTTGTGTAGATAGTGTGTAGTCGTGTAGATAGTGTGTAGTTGTGTAGATAGTGTGTAGTTGTGTAGATAGTGTGTAGATAGTCCAGTTGATGTTAACGTTGATCTTGTCACCTTATGACACTTGACACAGAATTAGAAGCTGTTTTTGCCTTTTTATTGTTCATTTCGTCCACTAGATGTGGACAAACGATCTGTTTTAGGACGCTTTAGTTCTATTCGCTTTAGTTCTATACGCTTTAGTTCTATTCGCTTTAGTTCTATACGCTTTAGTTCTATTCGCTCTAGTTCTATACGCTTTAGTTCTATTCGCTTTAGTTCTATACGCTTTAGTTCTATTCGCTCTAGTTCTATACGCTTTAGTTCTATTCGCTTTAGTTCTATACGCTTTAGTTCTATACGCTTTAGTTCTATTCGCTGTAGTTCTATACGCTTTAGTTCTATTCGCTTTAGTTCTACGTAGTCATCGCTGTAGTCTACGCTTATCTATTCGCTCTAGTTCTATACGCTTTAGTTCTATTCGCTTTAGTTCTATACGCTTTAGTTCTATTCGCTTAGTTCTATACGCTTTAGTTCTATTCGCTGTAGTTCTATACGCTTTAGTTCTATTCGCTCGTCTAGCTTAGTCTATCGCTTTAGTTCTATACGCTTTAGTTCTATTCGCTGTAGTCTATACGCTTAGTTCTATCGCTTAGTCTACGCTTAGTTCTATTCGCTGAGTTCATACGCTTAGTTCTATACGCTTAGTCTATACGCTTAGTTCTATTCGCCGCTATAGTCCGGGGGGGCTGGTCCGGGAGGGCTCGGTCCGGGGGGGCTGGTCCGGGGGGCTCGGTCCGGGGGGGCCGGTCCAGGGGGGCTCGGTCCGGGGGGGCCGGTGTTGTGCCGTAGATTGAAGCCTTGTTCGCGGGAACGCGCAAGGGTGACGTCACAATAGACGACAATAGACTTTCTCTCTATTGAATGCCTTTTCGAGCAAATTAAACAGCAAACGGGTGAATACTCACTTTAATTGCTCATTTAAGTGTAATTGTTATCTGTGGTTTGTATTGTAATGCCACTCATATTTTATTGATTTGTGTATTGTAGGGTGACGTTGAATGTTTTGAAAGGTGCTCTCAAACTAAATGCATTATTGTAATTATATCTGTGCGTCTCTCACACTCTTAATGTTCCTTTTTTTAGAGAAGGTTAATGGTGGTGTCAATAAGGAAGATCTGCACTGTTCTCCACAGCCCATGTTCACAAGAAGGAGGGGGGGGGGGGCTTCCAGATCTAAAGAGCATTCCCCCCCCCCCCCTATAACTTAGTCCAGGAGAGTCACATTGTCCCACTGCTGCTGGCTGTCCCCTCTAGTCTGTGCACACAAAGGCTTTTTACTCTGGGCTCATCAGGTGAGAAACTAAAGAGGGGCTTCCATATCCGGCTATAGGGGGCATTACAATACAAACCACAGATAACAATTACACTTAAATGAGCAATTAAAGTGACTATTCACCCATTTGCTGTTTAATTAGCTCGAAAAAGCATTCAATAGAGAGAAAGTCTATTGTCGTCTATTGTGACGTCACCCTTGCGCGTTCCCGCGAACAAGGCTTCAATCTACGGCACAACACCGGTCCGGGGGGCTCGGTCCGGGGGGGCTCGGTCCGGTGGGGCTCGGTCCGGGGGTGGCGGTCCGGTGGGGCTCGGCTTGGAGACCGGATGGTCGCCGGTTCAAGTCCCCGAACGGAGTGAGAACTGGTATTTGGAAAAAGGTGCCCGTTTTCCTCCTGGGCTGCACTGCCGAGGTGCCCTTGAGCAAGACCCCTACACTGTGTGTGCAGGGGGCCCCGAGCTGGAAGGGAAGGGGGCCCCCGAGGACGACAGATTATATCCCCCCCCCCTTAATGATGTTCGCCCCCCCCCCCCCCCCCGATGTTCGGTTGCCGCTCTGTCATGTGTGTGTGTGTGTGTGTGTGTGTGTGTGTGTGTGTGTGTGTGTGTGTGTGTGTGTGTGTGTGTGTGTGTGTGTGTGTGTGTGTGTGTGTGTGTGTGTGTGTGTGTGTGTGTGTGTGTGTGTGTGTGACTCTATAGCGACGTCACGGGATTAAGAACGAAGCGTGGCGTCATCTTGTGCTTCACATTAGTGTAGGGCTCCACCTGGAAGTCCCACCTCCTCTCTCTCTCTCTCTCTCTCTCTCTCTCTCTCTCTCTCTCTCTCTCTCTCTCTCTCTCTCTCTCTCTCTCTCTCTCTCTCTCTCTCTCTCTCTCTCTCTCTCTCCTCTCTCTCTCTCTCTCTCTCTCTCTCTCTCTCTCTCTCTCTCTCTCTCTCTCTCTCTCTCTCTCTCTCTCTCTCTCTCTCTCTCTCTCTCTCTCTCTCTCTCTCTCTCTCTCATTACGCACAGGGAGTCTACAGTACTCAGAGGCTCAACTTTACTCGGTGAATCGGACGTTTCTAATCGAATGGACAAAGTGATGGTCTTTATTTGACCGTAGAGATGATAGAGAGGATAGAGATGATACAGAGGATACAGAGGACCATCTAGTCCACCCTGGTCCGTTGGGTAAGTGTATTTATTGTGCTGTAGGATATTCACACACGTTGGACACTTTTTCATTAATCATTAGTATTGTTAATTATTGGGATCTTGATGATGTGAATGTAGGGCGTTGTAGAACCTGTAGTTATAGATTGTTTTTATAGTTTTTTGCATTTAAGCAAATAACGACCTATTCTGACTAAGAGCCTACTTATGATCCAGTCTGATGAACAGATCGTTGTTGTCGTTTTTCGCATAAATTATGTGACATATTTGCGGCATTGGGTCAAACTTTATTTTGGGATCTCAACGAAAAATATGCGCACAAAACGATGGATTCGATTCGATTCGATTCGATTCCAATGTATTGTCATTTCACAGTATAAGTACAGTACAGAGCAAAGAAGTTAGCATCTAACCAGAGTGTAAATGTTACAGTAAAGTTCATGGTAATATATAATCTCAGTTGTTAAATAAGATGTAAAAACAGTCTACTAGGTATGAAAACAGGTATAACATAACTTATAGAGTAGGTATGAGATATGTGCAGAATTATTACATATATATATATTACAGGTAAGTATCAACAGGTAGTGAGGAGGGGTTAGGGGTCGGATAAGTTGTATCAACGATGCTCATTGATGATCAGTCAAGACAGTGACCGGTGATGGTGTGTCCTTCTAGAGACAGACATGTCCTCCTAGAGACAGACATGTCCTCCTAGAGACAGACATGTCCTCCTAGAGACAGACATCCTGGAACTCCAAACGACCTTGAGGCACACAAGGCAAGGAGTGTGAGTTGAAGGAGCGTTTTTATGTCACCTTTAGGTCCAGTGGGAGGTACCTGACCTGGTCCCACGTGTGGAGGCTCCTCAGGGCGTCCTGAGGAGGTCTGGAACCTCCTTCAAGATGTGAGAAACGTGATCCGTCCAAACATCCCAGTGGGATCGGCATTGGTGTTTGCTCTGGGAATTGAACAATGTTTGTTGTCTTTCTTGCCAATTCACATCCTCCCCCTCCTCCTCCCTCCTCCCCCTCCTCCCTCCCTCCTCCCCCTCCTCCCCCCCTCCCTCCTCTTTCTTTGTGTACACCAGACTTCACATGAGAGGCTCAGATGATCCCTGAGCGTGAGACCAGACAGACAGACACACCACTCCAGGAGGGGTGGGGAAGAGAGGACTTCTGAGCGGGGCGCCATGGACGTCCACCTGCGGGGGAAACCTCAGCTCAACTACGGCATCGGAAACACCCCCATACCTCGAGTGAGTACTACAGCAGAAAGTACTCCTAAATATCAAAGAAGCTACTTATACTACTACTACTACTAATACTACTACTAATACTGCTAATACTACTAGTACTACTAATACTACTCATGCTACTAATACTACTACTAATACTACTAATACTACTAGTACTACTAATACTACTACTCATGCTACTTATACTACTACTACTACTACTACTACTAATACTACTACTAATACTGCTAATACTACTAGTACTACTAATACTACTACTCATGCTACTTATACTACTACTACTACTACTATTACTATTACTAATACTACTGATACTTAGTACTACTAATACTACTACTTATACTACTACTACTACTATACTACTACTACTACTAATACTACTGATACTACTAATACTACTTCAAATACTACTACTGCCCCTGTATACAATTCCACCTGCTGGTCGAATCTATATGAAGTCTCCATCATTCTTTGATATTCATCAGTTCAATACTTCACACTTTCAATACAAAGACGGTGGTTGACCGCCTGTTTGTACGACCCTAGCGTTCGGTTCCCCTGACTGACAAGAGGTCAACCGCACTCGCTTGACAACATAATCCCCTCTCGAATGCCTCAGGGATGACATTCACTCACCAAACCCAGTCAGACCGGTCCGACCGCAGTCCTTGCGGTTCTCGCTGAACACGACAAAAGGAATCTTTCATTGTTGCTGAAACCAAACCTTGGGTTCCATCCCCCGTGGGTTTCAGGTAGGTGTTGCTGTAGGCGTGTTTACCGTGGTGGTTGCGGTGGTTGTCGGGGAGGGGGTAAAACGAGTTTGTGTGGTCATTAGCATTTACCATTGTGCTGCGTATGAACACATTCTTCTGAACACGTCAGCGAAAGCCGTCCTGCCGGATGCAGGATGTCCGATTTTTCCAAGGGAACCTCAAAGCAGAGACCTGAAAATAGCCTCAATGAGCACGTAGTACGTAGCATGTAGCTCGTAGCTGCTGACAGAGTAATTGTAGTGGTAGCACAGCATGGAGCTGGAACAGAAGTGCATTGTCATACCTATTGTGCCCGCCATCATGTCATGAAGCCTGTTCAAACAGGCTGTCGCCACGAGCAGGGCATTACCGATGCCCTGGGATTAGAGGGGCTGTGGATGTCTTTGGCGCTGGTGTAGGTTTGGAGAAACCGGCAGAAGCTCAAACACAAATTCAGATACGCCAGATCCATCTCTTACCTCCCTTGATGGTTTGACCCTTTGTGTTCGAGAGTTCAACAAGGGTTTCGGGATTTCTCGGGTTTTGTAAAGTTAGGCCATAGATGAGAATGATTGAATGAGGGTGAAGGTGGTGGTGGCTGTGGGTGGCGGTTGGTATGGTTGACATGATCAGAGCAGGTCTACAAGGTTGGCATGCAGGAACAAGTCGTCCTGTGCTCTCTCTCTCATCTCTCTCTCTCTCTCTCTCTCTCTCTCTCTCTCTCTCTCTCTCTCTCTCTCTCTCTCTCTCTCTCTCTCCTCTCTCTCTCTCTCTCTCTCTCTCTCTCTCTCTCTCTCTCTCTCTCTCTCTCTCTCTGTTAGTCAGTGGATCAAAGCTGGATCTTCAGTGAATCTGGCCATTGAATACCTGCAAACCAGAATGTTTCAGTTTTAAGTGGTAAACAAGTAGAAGATGCTCTAGTCAGTGATGAGGATGGTGACGAGAGGATGAATAACGAGGTCAGTGTTGTCATGGAGATGAGGTATACAACGCGGGGATGTTTCCTCATCCTCTCCTTCTCTTCTCTCCTACCCCCCAAGCCGGAGGCTGTGACATTGAAGCAGCTAGAGCAGGAGTGTCTCCAGTTCTTTGAGTCCACCATCGACTCCCTGGACGACAGCATCGAGGAGGGGGATGAGCAGAACCAGCGAGCGGCAGGGTTGGCGAGTGAGGTCTTGGACAGACCCACCGCCGCCTTCCGCCCCGTCTCCTCCGTGCTGAACTCCAGCCCGGCCGGCTCCCCGGGCCCGCAGTCCAGAACCGCCAACCTGAGGGACCACGACATCATAGACCTGGTTCGGCCTGAGCCAGACCTGGTCCAAACCAGTCCCACCGTGCCAGGTAAGACTTGATCAGATAATACTTGAGGGAAACAGTGATGCATGCAAGTAGCCATCAAATGGAAGTTGACACGGGAAGTTTATGATTAAGCCAGACAAGTCAAAGAAGAGAGAGTTCAGGGTTTCATGAACCTTCATCTCATCTCTGTTCCAGATCTCCACAGTGTGGCGGCTCACCCCGGCAGCCCCCTGGAGGTCAAGCCGTGGCATGAAGCGGCGGACATGGCGGCTTCGGAGTACAACCCCCCCACGACCGCCCCCAGCAGCTATCTCACCCCTGACGGCCGCTCCAACTACTGCCCCCCGGGCTGCGTGCCCACACCTGTCCTGATAGCCCAGAAGATAGCAGAGAACCAGGGTGGCAGCACCTCCGACATCGGCCCCTCCGGCCTTCACCCTCGGAGGAGCCTGGAACCAGAGCCCAGGTCCTCCGGCCTGGCCCCGGAACACATGGTCAAACTGCGCCCACCCACGTCCGCCAAGCCTGCCCACTTCCCCGCCAACATCAGTGTCACCCATGGCAACAAGGAGCCCAACCAATCGCTGGCCAACATGAACATCCACGAGAGGCAGGCGAGGATGCTGGCCAACCTCCCGGGGACGTCCCAGCACGAGGGCCGGGAAGAGACGCCCCCCGACGTGGCTCAGAAGGAACTCGCTGTGCCCAATCGAAGTGTTTCCTTCAGGGACCCCACGCCGAGCAAGTCCAGAATGGAGGCCCTGTCCAAATTGGGTCTGAGGGGCCGCGCCCAGTCGGGGGACGTCTCGCTCTACGTCACGCCTCAGAGCGTCACCTCGGGGCAGATGGCGCCCACCCTCCCAAGAGACGGGGAGAGCAGCAGGAGCCCCGCGGTGCGACGGGCCGCATCCGACCGCATGAAAACCGACAGTAAACAAGACGCGGTGCCGGCAAACAGCAGCGTCCTCACCGGCAGCGTAGAGAAGAAGGTCTATGTGAGGCCTCCCCCTGGGGAAGTGGTCCACCCAGCGCAGGTTGAGAGCAAGCCACTACCGCTTTCCCCGCCCCCCAAGGTGGCCTCTCTGGACTTCAACAGTTATGGGGGGAAGTCGGCTGTGATCAAGCCCGGGGTTCCCTCCAAGGGCGACCCCTCCCCCGCTCAGGACAGCCCCGACGGCAAGGCCCCGCCCTCCGGAGCGGGCAGAGACAACGTCTACAAGTCCCCGGTCATGCCCCCGAGCTCGCACCTGCCCGACATTCTCAGCGCGCACATCGACCAGAGACGGACTCTGCCGCCGCCGCCGCCGCCCGTCGTTGAGGTCAACGACTTCGGCGGGAGGACCCTGACCATCAACCCGTCCGCCGGCTCCTCCTTCAGCGGCCCGACAAGGACGGCCAGAGCTCCGCCCCCCTCTACGGCGACAAAACCCCTGACGCACCGCTCCTCCGTGAACCTCCCGCGGCCGGCCGCCGCCTCCCCGGAGGCCCGGCGGAGGTCCGCCTCGACCAAAGCGCCGGCGTTCCGCTCCCAGGGCATCACGGTGCAGTTCTCCGGGAAGGGGGCCATGGACGAGTCTCGCCGGGCCGCACTCAGGAAGCTGGGCCTCATGAGAGACGCATGCTGACCGGACCTCCACCTCGTCCTCTGGCCTGAGGAACCTCTGTGTAGTGGGGGCATAAGCCTGGGGTAGATGTGACATGTATGGGGGGGGTGTGTGAGTGAGTGAGTGAGTGAGTGAGTGAGTGAGTGAGTGAGTGAGTGAGTGAGTGAGTGAGAGAGAGAGAGAGAGAGAGAGAGAGAGAGAGAGGTGTGGTAGAGAGACTTACAGTACAGTCTAGTCCTGTGTTACCTGAACAGCCAGATGCCAGTTTCTTGCCAACAGTGAATTCTTACAAACAAGTTCAGCATATGGTTACAACACACACACACACACACACACACACACACACACATGACACATGACACACGAGTTACGCTGAAGCAGGTTTCCAGTGATGGATCCCGTTGTCATGGGGGAGCGGAGCCACCATCAACAAAAGGAGAGACAACAGAGAGACACCTGCTCCGAGAGACACCTGCTCCGAGAGACACCAGCTCGGAGAGAGACCTGCTCCGAGAGACACCAGCTCGGAGAGAGACCTGCTCGGAGAGACACCAGCTAGGAGAGAGACCTGCTCGGAGAGACACCAGCTCGGAGAGAGACCTGCTCGGAGAGACACCAGCTCCGAGAGACACCAGCTCCGAGAGACACCAGCTCCGAGAGACACCAGCTCCGAGGCAGGAGCACCCTGCGGTTCCCACCTGAGAACATGAGACATTCACAGCTGACTTTACTTCCTTGTGCGTTGGGACGTCCAGGGCCTTATGGCGGGTGGTGCCAGTGGGTTGGTGCTATGGTGGGTGGTGCCAGTGGTCCCTCAGGGGACCGGCTGTGTGTTAGCAGACAGGATATTTATACCAACGCTGCAGAAGCGTCCCTCCCCAAACCACAGACTGTGGAATGACTTGTGGGCAGAACGAGGACTTTTTACTACAGAAAAATACACAACACACACATACACACACATACACAAGTTGAGTTCAGTGGCCCACAACTCTCATTGTACAAGCGCTCTGACCTCAGTGTCTAGAAATACACGACTCCTCTGTTGTTCCACACATGGATTATTGAACCGTCTCTTTTATCCAACGGTTCCCTCGTATGAAACCTTGTGTTTGTGTGTGTGTGTGTGTGTGTGTGTGTGTGTGGTGTGTGTGTGTGCACATTCCTGTGTGTGTGTGTGTGTGCACATTCCTGTGTGTGTGCAGGTCTGTGTGTGTGCGTGTTCCTGTGTGTATGTGTGTGTCTGTGCTCCTGTGTGTGTGTGCATTGTCGTGTATGCATGCCTGTGTGTGTGTGAGTGTGTGCGTTCATGTGTATGTGTGCGTGTGCGTGTGCGTGTGTGTGTGTGCATGTGTGTGCGTGTGTGCGTTCTTGTGTATGTGTGCGTGTGTGTGTGTGTGTGTGTGCATGTGTGTGCGTGTGTGTATGTATGTGTGTGTGTGTGTGTGTGTGTGTGTGTGTGTGTGTGTGCATGTGTGTGTGTGTGTGTGTGTTTGTTTACTGTTTGTTTTACGGTTTGTTGAACTGTTACACTCAGACTCCGGCTCCTGTAGGTAATAACCTACATTTATCATGAAGTACTTTATTTTTATTTAAAATGTTACTGTTGTTTTTTTTCGTACAGGCCAAACTTAATAGCTAATAGCGCGGCCGTAGAATTTAGAATCCTTGTGTTTACAGACTCCGGCCCTTTTTGTAGTTCATCTACAGTAACTCTGAAGTATCACACACACAGACACACACACACACACACACACACACACACACACACACACACAGTTATGTCCGAGGGGAGACAGACCAGAGTAGTCATCCGGACGCTGCTACTATGCTATGGAATAAAATATCTTATGGTTTATAACTTGTACAAACGATGTGTACCCCCAATGGTTTCTGTCACTGCGTTAATGATTAAAGAAAGCTCCTCTGACACGGCTTCCCTTTCATTCTCTCATCCTGGAATGTGGACGGAGGACGGAGAGGGTCGGCTAAAGATTAGTTTTCTTGGGTAAAGACAGAACATGGAAACTCCTCATCTCGTTATGGTGGGCATGGCTGTCTCTAGATTTGGCATTATGGTAATTAATGTAACACTAGAAGAGGTAATGTCCTCACCCCCCAGGTAGTCTGTCAGTTTATTTGTCTGTCTGTCTGTCTGTCTGTGAGCAAGATAACTCTAAGGCAGGGTTGATTCGATTTAGGCGCAGATCCGGATCCAAATCCGAATCCAGAAGAGTTTACTGAGGGCCGTCTAGGTGGAATTATGGTTTATTTTATGTCCCCGACGGCGTTGGGATTCTAAGTTCTCCTTTTCGCAATAGAGGCTGATGGGGACCATGGCCAGAAGGCCCGCGGGTCGTAGCCTCCAGGCGTTCTACCTCTCTGCCTCTACTACGGGACAGAGGCAGGCTGTCTCCATGGAGGTCCCGTTGCATAAGAGGACCTCTGAAACAGAGCGTCTTTCTTCCCAGGGCGGCTTGTTTAGTCAGTGGGGGGGGGGGGGGGGTCAGTGGGTTGGGGCTGTGGCCGTACTGTTTATAGACCCAGGAGTGACTTACACTACTTCAATAACCCCAATAACGTTTAAACCCCAGAATATATTGGGCAAAGGTCAGCAGGGTTGAGGCGTGGGTTAGCCCACACCTCGTACCCTCGATGAGGAGTTTAGAAAGCGAGGAAACACTTATGTTGGGGGCCTTGTAATTAGATCCAGAGGCAGACACACCCTCTCTCTCTCTCTCTCCGCCTCACTCTCTCTCTCTCTCTCTCTCCGCCTCACTCTCTCTCTCTCTCTCTCTCCGCCTCACTCTCTCTCTCTCCGCCTCACTCTCTCCGCCTCACTCTCTCTCTCTCTCTCTCTCCGCCTCACTCTCTCGCTCTCTCTCCGCCTCACTCTCTCTCTCTCTCTCCGCCTCACTCTCTCTCTCTCTCTCTCTCTCTCTCTCTCTCTCTCTCTCTCTCTCTCTCTCTCTCTCTCTCTCTCTCTCTCTCTCTCTCTCTCTCTCTCTCTCTCTCTCTCTCTCTCTCTCTCTCTCTCTCTCTCTCTCTCTCTCTCGCCTCACTCTCTCTCTCTCTCTCCGCCTCACAGTGTGATGGGAGCACTGAACGGTTTGTTCATATAGAATAAAGGTTTATATTATCATTCTTTAGTTTTTATTCGTATAACAACTTTTATGTATTATTTTGTCTATTGAAAGCCGTACATTTGCTTGCTTTGTCAGACGAACCACCAAGAAAAAAAAAGCATTTCATAATCTAAGAGAAAAGCTAATAAATATTTGCATTTCTTTTTAGACTCGTCAGTTTATCCGTCAGCTCAATCTGTCTGTCGTCATTCCATCGGCAACCGCAACACTTCATAATAACTTCTGCAGTGTGTGTAGAAACAGCCGTGTGTGTGTGTGTGGGTGTGTGTGTGTGTGTGAGTGTGTGTGTGTTGTTGTGGGAAAGAACAGAGAGAGAGACAGTGATATCGACATGACGGTCACTTTACTAGAACACAGGCAGCGGTCGGCTCATGCAGAAGAACAAACAGGCGGTCAGAAGCAGGCCGGACAAAAGCAAGAAGCTGCTGCTCTCTCTCTCTCTCTCTCTCTCTCTCTCTCTCTCTCTCTCTCTCTCTCTCTCTCTCTCTCTCTCTCTCTCTCTCTCTCTCTCTCTCTCTCTCTCTCTCTCTCTCTCTCTCTCTCTCTCTCTCTCTCTCTCTCTCTCTCTCTCTCTCTCTCTCTCTCTCTCTCTCTCTCTCTCTCTCTCTCTCTCTCCCGAACAGCACTCTGTCCTCCCAGCAGGTGGGTGACATCTTCTCTCACCTGCTACGCTTGGACCGTGAGCTTAATATGAATATATCTCAAGATGCAACGCTGACACCTCACAATAAGCTTCGGAAAAGTTACACCGAAAAAGACAAAAATCGAAAAAAGAGCATCGTAATAATCGACCGCAAATCAGAAGATTCGTCTCAAAACAAAAACAACCACAAAAAACAACCAGCGTCTAAATGCTAGAGGACTCCGATGTCTCCGTACCAATAGAGAACACATGATAATAATGTTGGTACGGATATTAAACGTGTGATCACTAAGCAAAGAAGCTGATGATGCAGATCTCTTGACCCCCCCCCCCCCCCCCCCCCTCGTCACAGCAAGGGTCTCGCGTCATCGTCCAGCGCAAACCCCGTCTCCCCCTCCCCTCTCCCATCTCCCGTCTCCCTCCTCCCTCCCCCTCCCTCCCTCCCTCCCTCTCCTGCCGGTATGAAGCTGTGTGATGCAGCTAGAGGACCTCACTACAGCTCTCTTGTCCCAAGCAGATCAAAACACATGGATTTCACTTCACTTCAATCCCATCCGGTTGTCCCGCGAGCTGAAACTTCTCCTCGGCGTTCCGGGCGTCCCGTCCTCCTCCTCCTCCTCCTCCTCCTCCCCTTCCCCTTTGGCTCCACCTCAGTTTTCTGTCCCTGTCCGTGTGTCCGTCCGTCCACTGATCCCTTCAGCGAGGCTGGTCGTGGGGAGGTGGCCCCCTCCCTTGGCATCACTCACAAGGGGGCGACGACCCCTGAATGATATGAAGAGGAGCCGACCCCATCCGACCCCACGGCTAACGGACCGGAAGCTCCTCTCCACCTTCTGCTGGACCCACTCCTACACCCCTGGTTGATCTCTCTCTCTCTCTCTCTCTCTTTCTCTCCCCCCTCTATCTCTCTCTTTCCCTCTCTTTCTCTCTCTCCCCCCTCTCTCTCTTTCTCTCATCCCATTTAGCTCCAGTACCCTGGAATAAGGGGTCGGGGGGGTGTGTGTGGGTGGGTTCTTGGTGTGGGAGGGGCCAGGAGCGGGTCAGGGAGGGGTCAGGGGTTGATGAGGGGGTGGGGGGGTGGTGGGGGGGGGGCGTCTGCGCTGCTTTCAGCCGGCCACCGGGGGGACCCCGCTGCTCCGTGTGGTCCAGTCCCGTCCTCAGCGTGGCGTCGGTTGGATTGCCGGCTCGCTCGCTCGCTCCCTGGTTTTGGTTCTCCGTCTCTCTCCCTCTCTCTCTCTCTCTCTCTCTCTCTCGTTCACGCTCTCGTTTTCTCATCACGTGTGCACCCAGAACCAGACTCCAGTCAGCGTCTCCTGGGGGACAGAGGAGGGTTACTGCAGAGACCGCCTCTAAGAGAGGCTGGAGGCTGCTCCACTGGTAGAGCATCATAACCTCAACCTCTAGAAAGAGGCCTGAATGAACTGAAAAGTTCATTCATTCAACGGCTTCCATTGTTTTACTCCTATTGACTTTAGGCCCAATCAGCTTTGTCATTATTAAATATAGATTTGACATGGTATATTCTACAGGGTATTGGTATATTCTACAGGGTATTGGTATATTATACAGGGTATTGGTATATTCAAGTCAAGTCAAGTTTATTGTCACTTCAGTTTACACAAGTATAAAGCAGTGATGTGAAAATCTTATGTGCAAAACCGGACGACAGACAGCAGTTAAAAGCAAAAATAAGATAAAATAGAATAAAAACAGAATAGAATAACATTTATAAAAAATAAAATAAAAAGTACATAACTGTATTCTACAGGGTATTGGTATATTCTACAGGGTATTGGTATATTCTACAGGGTATATTCAACAGGGTATTGGTATATTCTACAGGGTATATTCGACAGGGTATTAGTATATTCTACATGGTATATTCCACAGGGTATTGGTATATTCTACAGGGTATAGTCTACAGGGTATTGGTATATTCTACAGGGTATATTCTACAGGGTATTGGTATATTCTACATGGTATATTCTACAGGGTATTGGTATATTCTACAGGGTATATTCTACAGGGTATTGGTATATTCTACATGGTATATTCTACAGGGTATATTCTACAGGTTACAGATATGTCTTACATGTTATGGATATAGCTTGTATTGTATGGGGTTTAGGTATAGGGTATTATATGAGTATATGGTATTATATGAGTATAGGGTATTCTATGAGTATATGGTATTATATAAGTATATGGTATTCTATGAGTATAGGGTATTCTATGAGTATAGGGTATAATATGAGTCGAGGGTATAATATGAGTAGAGGGTATAATACGAGTAAAGGGTATACTATGAGTATAGGGTATTCTATGAGTATAGGGTATTCTATGAGTATAGGGAATAATATGAGTATAGGGTATTCTATGAGTAAAGGGTATTATATGAGTATAGGGTATAATATGAGTATAGGGTATACTATGAGTATAGGGTATAATATGAGTATAGGGTATTCTATGAGTAAAGGGTATTATATGAGTATAGGGTATAATATGAGTATAGCAGTGGCGAAGCGTCAGGGCCTTCAAGGTATTCAGAGAAGACCCTGGAACCTGGAACTCAGATGAAACAAAAAAAAAATCGAATTAATTGTATTAATAAAATTTAATAAAATTTAAATAAAATGAATAAATGAGAATCGTATCTGTGTTGTTATCTGTTATATTACAGTTACGTTGATTTGTTTGTCTTTCTCGGTCCATGCACGACGCATTTGAGTGGTTTTGTGTTAGAAAACAAATGCAACCAATGAGATATTTTTCTGGGTTGTTGGGAAGAATATCCTTCAACCAAAGTACTTGCGAATGCCTTGGCCCTTAAACTGAATGAGAGCGTACGTTTGGATTGACAATTTGATCAACCAATCATATATTGATTTGTAGCCAATGGGCGTATTCTTTCAGATTTCCCCACGGTTCCGTGGTACCCTAGAAGGTCCCGTTAGTTCACTGGCTGGAGACAGAGGTGCTTAGTGCTACGTAGCCATTCATTTGAAGTTGTATTGGTTTGTTACGTCGAAATGGCAACAGGTGAAGATGATGTTTTTGCGATCTGAAATGCAGTGATCAGCTTTATGACCGGGTTATCGAAACATCCATCCAGAAGGACAGGAGAATGGATTTTGTCTTTAAGTGAACATCATTGGTGAGTGAGACTCATTTGTCTTTGCTGGTTTTGGCGCAGTGTTGCATCTCGTTTTGACTTGATCTTTCTTTGCATTGGTAATTGTTTGGAAGGTGTGGTTGTGTGGCAGCCATTTGTCTCTGAAACCTAATAGTCCTAGCTGAGTGGAGTAGGCCCTAATGGTGTGTGACCATGTAGCTACAGTACAGTACAGTCATCGAGGGACAGTCTAAAACGCTTAATGTGAAAAGGCTTAACATGAAAAGGCTTAACGTAACTAAGAGTTACAAAACCGCAATTAATAATCACCTAATTTCTCTGGCATATGTCTTGTCATTAGCACTTTCACCTGTCAAAATATCTCAACTTAAATCCTCCCTATATGAGTATAGGGTATTCTATGAGTATAGGGTATAATATGAGTATAGGGTATTCTATGAGTATAGGGTATTCTATGAGTATAGGGTATAATATGAGTATAGGGTATCATATGAGTATAGGGTATTCTATGAGTATAGGGTATAATATGAGTATAGGGTATAATATGAGTATAGGGTATTCTATGAGTATAGGGTATTCTATGAGTATAGGGTATAATATGAGTATAGGGTATAATGAGTATAGGGTATTCTATGAGCGTATTTCTATAGGTTATGGGTGATTAATATCAGTGAGGTATGTATGAGTCCTTTAGGTCCATCGGGTAGTATAGTGAGGGTTTATCTACTGGTCCATCGGGTAGTGTAGTGAGGGTTTATCTACTGGTGTCCATAGTCATCGTTCATCACCCCTGACATGTAAACCTTTCTCAAACCAGGATTTATATCCAGATATAAAAGCTGGTTTGATTCTGTACCATCTTATGTTTCAGGGTTAAAGACTTATCTTTAGTGTTTTAGTGCCATGTTCCTCATCCAGGAAGTAGGCGTGTTAAATGCTGTAGGCCTCATAGAAACACACACACAAGCTGCTATTTGGTGTAAAAGAACAATACGTTTTAATACAACTTTATTAAGAATAGGTTCTTTGTGCACAACTTTGAACGACAAAATAAATAGGCTCACTTGAGCATTTAGAAACCTGCAAAATGGAGAACACACTTCAAGTAAACAGATCTCAATGTAGAACCGCTCCTAACAGAAAGGAGAACCAGGCTTTGTGGAAGCAAAGCACCACTTCAGCACAGACGCTGTAGAGAACCTCCAGCAGCACAGGAACAGAAGACACACGACCACACCTGATCACCAGGCTCTCCTCGCTCCTCTCCCTGTCTGCTCTGCTCTCTTTCTACTCTTTCCTCCTCTACATCAGACTGGAGGGCCTCTCTTCTGGCTGGACTCCACCTCCACCTCCACTGCCTGCTCTGCCTCTCTTCTCCCGTCGCTCGCCCCTGGCCTGCTTCTCAATCTTTCTGCTGTGTGCGTGTGCGTGTGTGTGTGTGTGTGCGTGTGTGCAGGTAAAAGTCAACAACACACACACCACGTCTGGATGTCAGCGTTCTCTTCATTTCCTCCACCCTGAACACAGGTTGTGTGTGTGTGTGTGTGTGTGTGTGAGAGAGATGGAGGGAGGCTGGTGGGAGGGTGAGAGCCTCACCTTCCTCCAGTCTTGAAGATGAGGTCGGCGTTGGGCGCTCCCTTGGGGTGCTGGTAACGAGGACGACGCTCCCGGTTGGTGTTGGCGGGGGCGGGACGCTGGGCCAGAGACTGCAGCATCTCTGCGCGCACGCGCACACACACACACACACACACACACACACACACACACACACACACACACACACACACACACACACACACACACACACACACACACACACACACACACACACACACACACACACACACACACACACACACACACACAGGGGAAATATAACATTTATTTACAGCACCTAATCATTTTGTGGCGATCACTTCCTCCTTCCTTTTGAGTCAGACAAATTGACATTTCTAATTGGCTGAGATTGATCAGGTGACACGGCGCCCAGACCCGGGTCACCAGAACACTAGATCTATTTCACCAGAGACGCTGGATCCCCTCAGGGGATCTTCATATTCACAGGCCTCATA
This sequence comes from Muraenolepis orangiensis, assembly GCA_027704905.1. Classification (NCBI taxonomy): domain Eukaryota; kingdom Metazoa; phylum Chordata; class Actinopteri; order Gadiformes; family Muraenolepididae; genus Muraenolepis; species Muraenolepis orangiensis. Next base: position 12,809,119 of record CM051022.1, on the reverse strand, counting down.
GCGCCGTGTGTCACATGACCTGCTCTGGGTTAAGGAGGAGCGATGAAGACTTGGAACAAACAACACCGTGTGTAGTAGTAGTTACGGAACCATCTGGACCTCAGAGGAAGCAGGGAGGAGCAGGAGGAGGAGGAGGAGGAGGAGGAGGGAGGAGGAGGAGGAGGGAGGGGAGGAAGAGGAGGAGGAAGAGGAGGGATAGAGGAGGAGCAGGAAGAAGAGGGAGGAAGAGGAGAGGGGAGGAAGAGGAGGAGGTATAGAGGAGGAGGGGGAGGAGGAGGGATAGAGGAGGAGGAGCAGGAAGAAGAGGGAGGAGGAGGAGGGGAAGGAGGAGGAAGAGGAGGAGGGATAGAGGAGGAGGAGCAGGAAGAAGAGGGAGGAGGAGGAGGGGGAGGAGGAGGAAGAGGAGGAGGGATAGAAGAGGAGGAGCAGGAAGAAGATGGAGGAGGAGGAGGGATAGAGGAGGAGGAGCAGGAAGAAGAGGGAGGAGGAGGAGGGGGAGGAGGAGGGAGAGGAGGAGGGATAGAAGAGGAGGAGCAGGAAGAAGAGGGAGGAGGAGGAGGAGAGGAGGAGGGATAGAAGAGGAGCGAGCCGGTACCCTGGTAGTCCTCCTGCTCCTGCCTCTCGTTGATGTCCAGTGTGAGCTTCTTCATGCGCATGCGCTCCTCCTGCTGCGCCTGCTGCTGGTTGAAGTGGTTGGCGGCCAGGTGGGAGGACAGCGGCACGTTGAGGATCTTGTACTGAACACACACACACACACACACGCACACACAGTTAGGACTCAGGTCACACACACAGAGCTCAGAGCTGTGCTTTTGTTTTGGCCAGCGTGTTTTTCCTTCCTTTGGCTCGGTTGGATCAAAACCAATGGGCTTATTGACCAGAGGATCTCGCTCTGTCCACACTCTCCTCCTGCTGACATTGGGAGGGATGTGAGTTCTGGTCTAACTGCAGGGAGGAGGGCCTCAGACTGTGGAACAGACTTCCTGTGGAACAGACTTCCTGTCTGAGGATGGAGGGCCACGGGTCGTCTCACAAGGTCCTTGAGGCCGACCGGCCTCCCGGCTCAACGCCTTCTGGCATTCAAGACTCTGTGTTTACATGATTCATATGGCTTCACACATGGTTACACCCTGTGTGTTACACCATGTAACACACAGGGTGTAACACACAGGGTGTAACACATCTTAGCCTGTATATAAATGTCAGTTCAGAGAGAGTGAGAGTGAGAGAGTGAGAGAGTGAGAGAGAGAGAGAGATTGAATAAAGCTCAGTTATCCGGTAAGGAGACAGACATGCCGTTCACAGCGCAGCAGCTCTCTGCCGCCAAAGTACACACACACACACACACACACACACACACACACACACACACACACACACACACACACACACACACACACACACACACACACACACACACACACACACACACACACACACACACACACACACACACACACACACACACACACACACACACACACACACACACCAATATTTTTCCTTAACCTTAGTTGGACAGTGGCGAGCTTGTACGGACAATTTCCTCCAGTTAGAAACTGTGTGTGTGTGTGTGTGTGTGTGTGTGGTGTGTGTGTGTGTGTGTGTGTGTGTGTGTGTGTGTGTGTGTGTGTGTGTGTAATGCGTCTGTGTGTATTGGGGCTGAACAATAAATCCAAAAATTATGGAAACCGCAATATGGCCAATTGCAATATCCCATACATGTTAAAGAAAGGGTGAATGCAAACGTATAACACTATTATAAATTAACTGTATATTAACTGTAGCGATGCCCTACAAATTCTATCCTCCAGATGTAAGAAAACACGTTTTTTTGGTGCAGACCAGATGTCAACAGATGTTACATCATGATTTGAAGAGTATTTTCATTTTTAATTATCATTGCTACTCAAAGTGAATCAATATCAGTCAAATAATCACAATATCATTGTTTTTCCATATCGTTCAGCCCTAGTGTGTGTGTGTGTAAAGTGCGTGTGAGTGTGTGTGTAGCTATGTGCGTGTGTAACTTTGAGCGCATGTGTAACTGTGTGTGTGTGTGTGTGCGTGATTTGCCCGATGTGTGTGTGTGTGTGTGTGTGTGTGTGTGTGTGTGTGTGTGTGTGTATATACCTGCTGCTTGTTGCCCTTGCGGGTGAGCATGACGAACTGCATGCTGTCGGAGATGTCTGCGTCCCCCTGGCCGGGCCCCTGGGGGCCCCCTGGGGGACGCCCCTTCTTCAGCTGGCTCTTGAGCTGCAGGGGGATGGCCACGTCCAGCTGGTGCACCTTCACCACCTCCCCGCTGCGCTGCTGTGGGTTGATGCAGAACAACCAGAGCCGGGTCAGAAGGCTCCACCGTCACTCTGGGGAGGGACTTGTGTTCTGTAGCCCGCGGCAACAGTGATGTGATGATTTAATGTATTCAGGAAGACTCTCTGAGGTGAGGCATCTCTTCTACCAGAGACCTGAGGGACACGCCTGGTTCCTATAGCTACTCTGCTGCACTCAGGCTCAGTGGTTTGAAAGTTTCCTTTTTAACAATGTACGTTGAACGTTTATTTTAAATGATTTGCTGATTTAGCAACAAGAATCGGTGTAACTACAAGAATCAGAAAGACAATTGTGGTAAGTTGACATTCTTTCATTCTAATTAGATCCATAGATCTACATGTGGTGCCATGTTCACTCACACCACTCGGTCCATTGACTTAAAAGTCCCAGTCAGTCCCATTGTTAAAATGCCCATGTTCCCCTGCAGGTTTTCCAGTATAGTGAACAGCGTTCTAGTGGGCACCTGCAGGTTCTCCAGTATAGTGAACAGCGTTCTAGTGGGCACCTGCAGGTTCTCCAGCATCATCTTGTCCAGAGCCTGGATGAAGTCCTCGTCCTCGGCACACGCCACGTGCTTCAGTCCTCCACCGCGGATGGTCACCTCCTGGGGAGAGACGGCACCGATTAGTCACTCAACTAACTGGGGATGTAACACGCAACCACACACACACACACACACACACACACACACACACACACACTCACGTTGGACTCCTCGTCCGTCTCATTTTCCTTGTTGGAGTCCGTCAGGTCGTCTGTGTTCTCCTCCTCCTCCTCTTCCCCCTCCCCCCTCTCCGAGCCGTCCTGGACACACACACACACACACAGTCAGGGTTAGTCACAACACACACACACAGTCAGGGTTAGTCACAACACACACACACACAGGGTTAGTCATCTCTCTCTCTCTCACACACAATCTCTTGCTCTCTCTCATACACACACACTCTCTCTCTCTCTCTCTCTCTCTCTCTCTCTCTCTCTCTCTCTCTCTCTCTCTCTCTCTCTCTCTCTCTCTCTCTCTCTCTCTCTCTCTCTCTCTCTCTCTCTCTCTCTCTCTCTCTCTCTCTCTCTCTCTCTCTCTCTCTCTCTCTCTCTCTCTCTCTCTCTCTCTCTCTCTCTCTCTCTCTCTCTCTCTCTCTCTCTCTCTCATAACACACAGTCCATTCCTCTGATGTGACACTGACAGCAGCTGTCATCTGTGTGCACGTGCACAGCCCTGCGGTGAGGGGATTTACACACACACACACACACACACACACACACACACACACACACACACACACACACACACACACACACACACACACACACACACACACACACACACACACACACACACACACACACACACACACACACACACACACACACACACACTGAAGAAGTGGATAACAGTGACAGGATGTTCCCAGCGTGGGCTTGTGCACGTAGCTGATGAGCTAGTTGATGGCCATGCTGTTTGTGTGGCTCCTGGTGGAGGTCAGAACACCACGCCGTCCAATCATTGGAAATGCTATTGAGCACAATGAGTGACACGAATGTCATGGATAATAAGCCACGGTGATTGACAGTTTCCAAGGCCCGCCCACCTCCTCCTCCTGCTCGTTTATCTCGCTCTCGTTGCCCGACTGCTCCTCCGTCTCGGCCCCGCCCTCTTCCTCCTCGTCTCCATCCTCGTCTTCCTCGTCCAGCACCTCGCTCTCGCTCAGGGAGCTGGGGCACCGGCCGTCCTTCTCCATGGCTAGGCCTGAGGGTACACACACACACACACACACACACCCTTTGTGTGATTGTTTGTCAAAGGTATTCGATAAAGTTTCCCAATCGAGAAACTGTGCTCGACAGTTCCGCAAGCTTGTACGGGCGGCGTTCAAAAAAGTGACGAAAGGTAACGCTGGTTTACATGCTGTTTTACATGCTGTTTTAACGCTGGTTTACATGCTGTTTTAACGCTGGTTTAAGGCCTCGCTCAGACAAAAGCCGTACAAGCAAACAAAGACATGAATGGGAAGGACGAGAGAGAGAGAGAGAGAGAGAGAGAGAGAGAGAGAGAGAGAGAGAGAGAGAGAGAGAGAGAGAGAGAGAGAGAGAGAGAGAGAGAGAGAGAGAGAGAGAGAGAGAGAGAGAGAGAGAGAGAGAGAGAGAGAGAGAGAGAGAGAGAGAGAGAGAGAGAGAGAGAGAGAGAGAGAGAGAGAGAGAGAGAGAGAGAGAGAGAGACGAGAGAGACCGAGACCGACCAGTGTTCAAATGAAAGGGGGGGGGGGAAATGGCTTTTGATTGTCCACTACACACACACACACACCTCTTATGTGTAATTCAAACGCATTCTCTCCATTTCCACATTCCGGGTGGACATGTTGAAAGCGTCGCACACACACACACACACACACACACACACACACACACACACACACACACACACACACACACACACACACACACACACACACACACACACACACATGCTCTCTCCGAGTCCACTAAGGGTGCACGTGTGGGGCTGTTGATTGATCATAGGGTATGAGAATGATGAACTGTGTTGTGGAGTCACCCCGAGTCACTCGGACAGAAGGCTGTAAAACAGCCATTAAGGGAGCCCTGGCCCTGGGACGGAGTGTGCACAGATCTCAGCAGGTGAGCTGTGCGTGTGTGTGTGTGTTTACCCCGTTTCACCATGTGTGTGTGTGTGTGTGTGTGTGTGTGTGTGTGTGTGGATGGGGTTCACACTGCCTGCATGACTCAGATGCCTGGCCTTCTTAAACTATAGTTATATATGTTATATATGTATGTCATTAAACGGGCGGCACCCCACACACACACACGATACTGAGGACCAAGCGGCTTAATAGCCGGTTGGAGAAATGACAAAGCGTGTGTCAGTTCTTATGAAGCTTGACAGAGCGATAACTGAAGCAGAGCTCAAATGAAACACATAAAGCGTTGGGGGGGAAACTAAACATTGTCTTTGTCTCCCCCCCCGGGCGTCTGTCTGTTCATGAGAGTGAGTGATGGGTGGGGGGGTGGGGGGGGTCTAGCTCAGGTATGCTATGCAAATGTACCGGATGAGCAGAAAACCTGTCTGACTAGCAGACCAGGGGTTGTGGATACAGTCGCAGATTCCCTCCTACGCATGAGGGGAATGCTGTCATTCAGCTTCTGACACACACAGAGAGAGAGAGAGCGAGAGAGCGAGAGACAGAGAGAGAGAGAGGGTGTGACCTGTGCATGTCACCATACCAGAATGTCCACAGGACAGTCATAAGACCTCACCAACCTATGATGCTAGGTCCGTCATTACTTTCCATTCAGTGTACACACCTTCATGTACATACCACCAGTCCTATCATTACCCTAAGTACACAGGGACCTCACCTGAGACTGACACCATCACACACACATACTTTTGTTTGGCTCTCATCAAGAGTGTGTGTGTGTGTGTGTGTGTGTGTGTGTGTGTGTGTGTGTGTGTGTGTGTGTGTGTGTGTGTGTGTGTGTGTGTGTGTGTACCTAGCTTGACCAGGACCTCCCTCTCCAGGTCGCTGACCTGCCGGCTGGCCTCCTCCAGGGAGCAGCACAGCCTCATCTTGGGCCTCAGCAGCTCCAGCATGTCGCTGATCATGTAGTCTATGTCGATGGGGAACGGGTGTTCCTCGTTCCACACCTCCAGGCTCTTCTTCCACCAGATGTAGCGCTGCAGGGACACACACATACAGTCATGAGAGGGTGTGCTGTAGTTACGTCCCGTAAGGGTTCAAGGGGACTCAGAAGCTGGAGATGGGAGGAAGACCAGATCGAAACCATTACAAAGTAATGGAGAGGAAGCACAGGGGTGTGCTTGGAGAGAGAGAGCGAGAGCGAGAGCGAGAGCGAGAGAGACCTACCTGGAAGTAGATGAGGAAGCAGTCCAGCTTCCTCTTGCTGGAGCCTCGGTCAAAGTACTGCCCACAGGCGTCCAGCAGCGTGCAGACCAGCCGGATGCGGAACAGGTGCTCGGGGGGGTCCAGGAGCCCCGGGCCCCCGTCCTGGCTCACCCCGAAGGAGATGAAGGAGAACAGGGTGCGGAACACCACCGCCGACTCCACCATGCGGTAGTTGTACAGCTCCCCCAGGAACTTGCCGCTGCTGATGCGGCGCTGGTTGAACTTGGGCTGGTTGACCTGAGGGGGTCAGACAGGACAGTTGGGAGGTGGATTGTACTGTAGTGCACACTCATGTATATGTACTACAGAACATTAGCCATACATGTCTAATGGAGAGGGGTCCATAGACATACATGTGTGTTGTATGGAGAGGGGAGGGAGACGAGTAAAAGGAGAGCGGGTCGAAATATAGTGTTAAACCCTTTCTCCCTAAAATTCACCATTCTAATCCAACATGTGTAGATATACTTCAACACCAGGAAAATACACCATTTAATTTATACCTGGAGACCTCACACATTAAAGCTAAGACGATTCAAGAGGTTTTGATTTGCCATAAGTACCACGCTCACATTCACTCCTGCAGTATGAATTTCAACCGCAATATTATGCTATTCTAAACTATGCAATACTATAACCAATTTAATATACTACCTACTACATTTACATTACATTCATACATTACTTACATTACATACTACCGGTATATACAACACTAGCTAGCTACAGCTCCTGAGGTCATACTTCGCCATGAATTCCCATAAGAAAATGCGTTTTCAAAAACAGGAGAAGAAACACTCCGAACATTGTGGTGTTCCGCTTTGTTCGGCATCATCGAAATGTATTTAATGGCATTTAGTTTCCAACCCATCCCGACCTGAGAAGAACCAGATACCAGCTAACGTTAGACCCAAGTTGTGCTATTCAGCTAACTGCTTGACATCGACCAAAGTAAACATCAGTTAAACTATAAAGAATCCTATCATTACTATTAGTAAAATAAAGTCAATGTGCCTACTGCGTGACCGCTGCAGCCTGTCATGCATACGAGAGACATTGGCTTAGTTGTTACAGTTAACAGTATTTTGGTGACCGTGTATGATTGTATTTACTTTGTTAATTAATGACTGACGTATGTCTTTTTGTAAATACATTTCCAAGCTATGACCACCTGATGGCGTTTTGGGGTTTGATTGAGCCTTCAATTTACTAAATGGTTTGGGTCTCCAGAGCCAAGAGCCTCCAGAGCGTCCATCCACGGTAGGATATGGTCTGAGCTGCTCTGTAGTAACAGAGGGTGGGATGCCATTGCATTTACAGAAGGCTGCACTAAAGGACTCAGCCCCCTTTAAATACACCAGTGCACTACAGCAACTCAGTTTTCCCCCATGGTATGGTACACATAACCATTATAAAACATTTAGCCAAACAAGAGCACAGCCTTACTAGTTTATAACTTAAAGCAGTAACCGTTTTTAACCTTCCAGAGACAGCTGCTCCAGCCAATCGACAAGATTTCCCAGACACCCAGGTCATCTTGGACTGCACTGAGCTCAAGTGTCAGACACCATCCTCACCACTCCTGCAAAGAGAGATGTACTCCACCTACAAATCTCACTGCACCATGAAAGGGCTTATTGGCAGACGTTTACAGTGGCATTAGTTAAGGCATGGGTTAAGTAAAGCATTGCTTCAACACCAGGTTTTAGTCATTTAATTCAGTGAATATTGTTTATTCCAGTGGCAGATCATTTTGTTAAACATTCTGTAAATCTTATGTACACAAACATTATCAATGTAAGCAAACTGTTGAATGTAAAGTCATTTCTATAGATTTGTAAAAATGAACATTGTAACATATTGTACATATATCATATTGAACTATTGTAACATATTGGCTAAAAAACATGATTGAAAATGTAATCAAATATTTTTCATTTGCATCTACTTTCATTGAAGAACCTGGGTTTTGCTCATGTTCATTTCTCAAAGACCGGTATCTTGGCATGTATATGTAGAAAAATAAATGGTCAGCTTTTTCTCTAATTGATCTTTTCACGTGGATCCATGTGTAATCGTTGTACACCTGTTTGGAACAGCAATGCCACTATGTGATTGCACACAACACTGCCTGCCACACAGGAGCGATGAATCACAAAGTGGAATCTAAGAAGAAAGAGAAAACAATTAGAAATATACCCTCTGCTTCATGGAAAAGAGCAAGTAGGTTATTATGAGTAGAACAGTTATTGTTATTGTTACTAAACCATGCTCCTAGACGATGCCTACCCTCCTAAATGCTTAGCTTTACATTTTCTCCCTACTCAAACAAACTTGAATAACCTTCCTTGATAACTATTATGCCTTTAAATTGTGTATATTAGCAGTGTTAATTTATGTAAATATGTTTCTGATCACCCAAACACGTTTCCACCTTATCCTTATTAACTTGATCAAATGATCTGACCAATGTGCAGGGAGACAGGCAAACATTCAAGTTGGTGAGTCTTTAGGAATAAACTGAGCTATAATGCTCCACTGAACGAGGATGACCAACGTTACAGCTTCCTGCCTCCACTTAAACTGTGTGGTGTCTCACTCTTCCTCATTGTCCTGTAGCACAAGGCGCTCACCACCTGCCCTGATAGCCTGTCTTGATTGGACACTGAATACAATAACAGATAAGTGTCGCTAGCGTTACATCGTCGTTAGTGTTAGTTAGTCAGTCAGTTAACAGTTGTTTTCTTACCTTCATAGTTGTGTATGTATGACGCCGCATACAATTGAAAACCTTTATCCAACTTGCTTGTTGGGGCTTTGGTCGTCCTACAAATGCGGTGAACACCGGTGATGTTCAGCTTTGGGAGCACTTGTAAACACCGGGTGAAGAATGTCGCCGTTATTGAGCCGGAAACAATCGAGCAGCATTAAGTAGAACGCGGAAGTGCTTGTGCAAGTAGCCCATACTATACACAATGAAGCATAGTATTGTTTAGTTTAGTTTAGTTGTTCTGGTTGGATGCCAAATTATTTTCGCTGTACTGTACTTAAATACATTATCATCTAATCTAATGTATTGTATAGTTTAGTAAAGTATTGTTGTATAAATTCACACTGAGGGAGTGTAAGCGTATCCCATTGTACTCTTACAAAAAGGCTAATAAAAGCATCTGAATCTAAAGAACCATAAAGGGCCTGATGGATGATACAGTATATACTGAACATATGATACAGTATATACTGAACATATGATACAGTATATACTGGACATATGATACAGTATATACTGGACATATGACGGATGATACAGTATATACTGAACATATGATACAGTATATACTGGACATATGATGCTGTATATACTGAACATATGACGGATGATACAGTATATACTGAACATATGATACAGTATATACTGGACATATGATACAGTATATACTGGACATATGATACAGTATATACTGGACATATGATACTGTATATACTGGACATATGATACAGTATATACTGGACATATGACACAGTATATACTGGACATATGATACAGTATATACTGGACATATGACACAGTATATACTGGACATATGATACAGTATATACTGGACATATGATACTGTATATACTGGACATATGATACAGTATATACTGGACATATGATACAGTATATACTGAACATATGATACAGTATATACTGGACATATGATACAGTATATACTGGACATATGACAGTATATACTGGACAACATATGATACTGTATATACTGAACATATGACGGATGATACAGTATATACTGGACATATGACACAGTATATACTGGACATATGATACTGTATATACTGAACATATGACGGATGATACTGTATATACTGAACATATGATACAGTATATACTGGACATATGATACTGTATATACTGAACATATGACGGATGATACTGTATATACTGAACATATGATACAGTATATACTGAACATATGACCAATGGTGCAGAAAGTATAACACCTGTAGGTTGACATTCTTCTCCAGCTCCATAAGCAGTGAGAGCTCCTAGCTGCCTTGCGGCGTGCGCTACGGGGTGGGGTGTCACGTGTCGCGTGTCAGGCTATGAGCCGCGCGAGGCGTCACCCTCGACAGGTAAACTACCATCCTCTCGTCAACCACTTGACACACACACATCAGTCAATGTCGCCTTCCCCTCCAACAATCACGCACCTCCGTGACAAGAAGCCCCGCCCCCCTCTCTCCATGGACCCTCTTCCCCGTTCCCTCCCCCGTCCCGTACCTCCATGCCCAGGCGGATGTCCTCCAGCACGCCGTCCACCACGTGGACGCCCACGTCCTCCTGGTAGGCCACCAGGCCGGCTAGCAGGTTGGCCACGCAGTGCACGCTGTTGTACTTCACGTTCCAGATGTTCACCATGCAGCAGATCAGGTAGCTCTTCACCTCCAAGTCCTGCCAGGGCAGCTTGCGCATCTGCCTCAGCACCTGGAGGGGGGAGGGAAGGACGGAAGGGCACAGGGATGATGGACAAAAGACAAATATGTCGGTTCTCGTTTGGATTACGAATGTTTCTTTTTAGTCGTAAAGCTAATTGATGATCGGTTGCATTGCTGGATTTCAGATGATGCACCTTAATTGATTGGGATGTTCTTATCTGCACATTTGAGACATGAGGACACATGATGGCCATTTGACATGATCTAAAACTGGATTTAGGTGACTTGTCACAAAATACGATCAATAGATAAATCCCCACGACCATCAAAGTGACTAAAGTCTGGTGTTTACAGGAGTCTGCTGTGTCGTCTGCTCTGTGTCTCTAAAAACACAACAGACACAGCTATCGGTGTGTATGTGCTGCCATCTACAGGATCTAATTGGATGCCGCCGCAACAAAACACACACACACACACACACACACACACACACACACACACACACACACACACACACACACACACACACACACACACACACACACACACACACACACACACACACACACACACACACACACACACACACACACACACACACACACACACACACAGAGCTGTGGACCCCACCGTTAGGGTTAGGGTGTATCTGTACCTTCTCAGTGGTGACCTTGGACAGGTCCTTGTAGAGCAGCTTGCGGATGTACTCCTGGAGGGGGGGTCTCCTCTTGCGTACCGTCTTCTCCATGGGGGGCGGGTTGCAGTAGTAGTAGGCGTTCTCCACCATGGTGACATAGCGAGAGTCCAGGTGCTGCGCCTGCTTCTTGCGCATCATTTGCTCCTGAGAGGGAGAAATGAATAATAACAACAGAGACCAATGTATTAATAATGTCCTTATGGGGTCCGAGTACAACCCTCTGGTTTGTCTGGACATGCGGTGGGTTGGGCATCCCATGACCGTTTGACCAACGGTATTCTGGCTTGGATACTAAGGGGCAGGATAATGTAGTGGTACTAGGTGGGTTCCATCCCCCAGGGCCCCAGCCTATGAACTCACCAATGATCAGAGAGAGAGAGAGAGACAGAGACAGACAGACAGAGAGTGTACCAGGAGGACGCTGGTGCGCAGGTGGGACTCGGGGGACCTGAAGAGAAAGCGGCCGCAGGTCTCCAGCAACGTGCAGGCCATCTCGATGTGGTGGTGGGAGAAGTCTGACAGCAGCATCTGAGTCACACACACACACACACACACACACACACACACACACACACACACACACACACACACACACACACACACACACACACACACACACACACACACACACACACACACACACACACACACACACACACACACACACACACACACACACACACACACACACACACACACACACACACACACACACACACACACACACACACACTTTTTTTAACACTGCCCTGCCGAAAGTCACATTCGATTTTTTGGATGATGCTGATGATGATGATGATGGTGAAGAAGATGATGATGATGATGATGATGATGATGATGATGATGGTGATGATGATGATGGCTGTCCTTACCTTCAGACAGTAGAGTGAATCTGTTTTGGAGAACATCCTGAACTTGGCCAGCTCCCCGATGAACCTGACGGTCTTGTTCTTGGTCTCAATGTTGATCTGGTCCTTCTTACGGATCTAGAATCAGTTATATCAGGGAATAAATCAACTCCCACCATATAATCCAAGGTGTTTATAGATCCCAAGATATCAGGTTCATATATCTGAGGTTTATATATAATCATTAATCATATAAAATATGAATTCTAATTGACTAGTGCTTTATCGTAGGTCTACCTATATCAAGGATGAGCCCATATACCTAAGATGGCTAAAGACACAGTGAGTGTGTTATCCAAGGCCCATACAGTGTACTAAGCCTCTTGTTTCATCATGATGGATCAAAGCTCTGTATATCAACCACTCATGGAGGGGGGAGGGGCCTACATGGAACCTGAAGTCCCCCTTGAGCATGGAGCACAGGTCCTCGGCCACGTCAGACATGCAGGGGTGGAGGGTGGCCACCAGGCGGGAGTAGAAGGGGAGGAGATCCAGCCTGGGGTTTCAGGGAAGAAGAGGGAAAACGTTTGTTTGGACAATAATACCAAGGCATGGCAGTGGCTCCCCCGTGTGGTAGTACGCAGCAACTGCAATCCACTGACTGTATACTGGGACCACACTCTACCTCTGTCTTGGAACGGTGAAGAGGGCCCGGATCAGCTTCCTCCTGTTGGACTTGGTGTTCATGTTCATGCAGAAGTCCATGGCCGCCTGTGTGAACACACACACACACACACACACACACACACACACACACACACACACACACACACACACACACACACACACACACACACACACACACACACACACACACACACACACACACACACACACACACACACACACACACACACACAGTATGTATTGTTTCATTGAGAAGGATTTCTAAATGTTTTTTTTTTATTTAACACCGTTTCGAAAAGCTTCTTGAAAGCAAGGCAGCGAGTCCCACAACAGAGGAGGAAAGCCAGAGGAGGAAGAGTCCTGAAGCGAACCTTGTCAATGACGTCTCGGTTCACACAGTTGGGCAGCTGCTGGATGAAGGCGTCCACGATGAGCTTCAGGTGGGAGCCAGTGCTGGCTTCCTCGTCCTCTTGCTCTTCACAAGGGGGGGCAGATGTTAGGAAGACCATTAGATCAGACTGGTGGACTGAAAAAGTAAACCACTTGGAGTTGTAACTTTATTATGAAGAAGGTTCCCTCCTCACTCTTTCCTTATAGTCTCTTTAGTTATATCTTTATATCTGACTAGTAGTTCTCTCTATATCTGAGCATTAGTTCTTTCTCTATCTGAGCATTAGTTCTCTCTCTCTCTCTATCTGAGCATTAGTTCTCTCTCTTTATATCCAAGCATTACTTTTTTATATACTTTTGCATGTGTGCAGTTCCAATGTTGTACGTTGCTTAAAAAAGTAATAATTTAAAAAGTATCTAAAAGTATAAAACAGCAGAACATGTAACCTGGTTGGCCTTCAACCTAACTACAGGTTGTGTTCCAGCATGTGGTCGATACCTTGCTCGTCCAGCAGTTTCTTGGCCAGCTCCTCGTTCTCCGTCTCCTCGGGGCCCTCCAGCTCCATGGGGTCCTCGGCGATATCCAGGGCCTCCAGCTCCATCTCCAGCTCCTCCGTCGTGGCCGCCGCCAAAGCCAAAGCCAAAGCCGCCTCCTTGGCCTCTTTGGCTTCTGATTTAGGTTCAAAATGAAGATGAACATTGTGTGTGTGTGTGTGTGTGTGTGTGTGTGTGTGTGTGTGTGTGTGTGTGTGTGTGTGTGTGTGTGTGTGTGTGTGTGTGTGTGTGTGTGTGTGTGTGTGTGTGTGTGTGTGTGTGGTGTGTGTGTGTGTGTGTGTGTGTGTGTGTGTGTGTGATAAAGTGCCAATACCTAAAGCTCATGTGAAAGACTAATTCTACTGATTCTAAAAGTATTGCAATAACAGTAAACATTACATCAGTGTAATGGTCATTCAGCAGACGCTTTTGTCAAAGAAACTTACAATAGTGTGTTTAGCAAAGGTAGGCAAGAGAAAAATGTGTCACCATAAGTCAAAAGCATGCATTTCATTCCTAACAAGTCTCCAAGAACTGAACCAGTGCTCAGGGAAAATAACAATAAGTTATAAATATAACAATATCTAACAAACTAACAAGCAAACAATCGACTTAGTAAGACGCTAGTAAAAAAAAAGCACTTGATTAAGAGTATACTTTAGTATTAAAAAGGTTATTTAAGTCCATGTTAATGCTAGTTGACCTCATAATCAATGTCTTCATACAGCACAACATCCACAGGTTCCGTCATTAAGTCCACATGCCTTTAGCTTCCTCCTTCTCCTTGGCCTGGCCGCTCTTCTCGTTGTCCTTGAAGAGAATGGCGGGAACGAAGGCCTTGAGGTCCACCATGTTCTCGTAGAAGTTGCGGGCGTCCTCGTCCTCCCAGATGCCCCCCTCCAGGTCGTACTCGCCGGGCTTCCCGGGCGTGAAGATGTCAATACCAGGCCCGTGCTCTGCTCAACACACACACACACACACACACACACACACACACACACACACACACACACACACACACACACACACACACACACACACACACACACACACACACACACACACACACACACACACACACACACACACACACACACACACACACACACACACACACACACACACACACACACACACACACACACACACACACACACACGTTAATCCAGATAATTCCTTTTAGTACTTTAGTGTCCTGCCTTCATGCTCCTGTTGCCTGTTAAGTGTGGGAAAAGGGCCTCTGATTCTCTGGACCTTGTGCAGAGTTCGTATGTGAAAGCGGCTAAAGTGAGCATCCTGGCCTTCACATCCCTCAGGTTCTGAGGTCTTTCTCCAAAGCATGATGGGTGTAAAGCCAGCCAGCATACGTGTACCCACCCTCCTGGACCGTCTTGTCCTGGGGAAGCTCAGGCATGTTCTCGTCCAGCAGGTCGGCCAGGGACTGTGTGTTGGCCAGAAGCTTCTGGTAGGACGTGGCAAACTCCTCGTGCTGCTTGTGTCTGTCCTCGCTCAGCTCGCCCTTAGAGTGGAGAATACGTCTGGATGGATGGATGGAGAGAGAGAGAGAGAGACAGGGCGGGGGAACGGAGAGAGAGCGAGAGAGAGAAAAGATAGGTTAGAAAATAACCAAAAACGGCCAAAGAGAGATTTATCAATGTGTACATAGTGTATACGGACAATTGTTTATCTGGAAAAACAAATTTAGCAAGACATTTCAACACCCACAACAATTTCAACACCAACCTTTGAAAGTTATGAATACATTGAGATCAAAGTGTGAAGGGGGTGTTGGGCGACACCTTCCACCATCATAACATATCATCTATAATATAATATTCATCTTAATGACCAATGTTATTAAAACAATATACACAGTCTGGAGAGAATGGCAATTCTAAAGTGTATACCTATACACTTTATCTATATATATATATATATATTCCCCCCCCCCCCCCCACCTGTTCTGCCTCTCGATGTTCTGCAGCTCACGGTGGTCCTTCTTGAGGTGCTTGGTGAGCGACGTGAAGTACTCCCTCAGCAGGTTCTGGAAGGGCTGCTGCTTCTCCACCGTGATGATCTCGCTGGGCGGGAACGCCAGCCCCAACTTGCCCGAAGCCAGCTTCACCTTGCGCGGCACCAGGCCGGCGATGTCATCGCCGCAGTGCTTGCAGAAGCTGATGACCACCGAGACGTGCGTGTGCGTCTCGCGGTCCACGCCGATGATGCTCTTGAGCTGCTCGTAGATGAGCGACAGGCCCTCGCGGTCCGTGAAGAGCCCCACCACCGTGAGCTCGGCGATGAAGCGCAGGTCAGTGCGCAGCTTGCTCACGTTGGGAGCCTTCTCCTCCTTGCGCGCCTCAAAGTGCCTCTTCCACGCCTGCAGCAGCAGCGGCGCGAACTCGGCGTAGCGCTGGTGGAAAAGGGAGCAGAGGTGCACCGAGCAGCCCACGTCCGAGATCTTCAGCTTGGCCTCCACCACCGACGCCACGGCTTCGCCGATGTACTTTGGGAAAGCAAAATCAAAACGTTATTTATTGCACTGTTTCGTGCAAACGAAACAAGCGCTTAACAAGGAAAACAACGGGACACAGGAAATAGATGGAGCCATAGAGACACATGACACATGGTAAGACCTCACAGCAGACCCAACAAGGAACATAACATTAAGTGGCGTGGAAGAAAGTAAGTTTTAAGAACATTTTAAATGACAGATTGGGATGCCCGCTCCAGGGAAACATCCCAGGAGCGAGGCCCATGGCCAGCCCACTCGAGGCCATCTCCCTCACCTTGCTGAGGTTGAGCCCCCCGAAGTCCGCCGAGAGCGAATCGCGCTGCTGCTCAGTGAGCGTGCGCAGCTTCTTGACGAACGCCGTGTTCTTCTTGAGGCTGGAGTCCAGGCGGCTGAAGAAGGCCTCCTCGGGCCGACCCTCCTGGACGTTTTGGTTCTTGACACGGAGCTCCTTCCTGCTGTGGTGGCGCTCCCAGGCCTCCTGGTGCAGCTGGTGGCCCTCCTCCTTCTCCCTGCACCCGGGGGATTAAAGATTCAATCAACTGCATCCGTGCAAGGACTAGCAGGTTCAAGGACTAGCAGGTTCAAGGACTAGCAGGTTCAAGGACTAGCAGGTTCAAGGACTAGCAGGTTCAAGGTCTAGCAGGTTCAAGGACAGTTTTTATCCACAGGCAGTGACCTACTGAACTGCGAGGAGTGCTGCCACTATGTCATTAACATTACACTATCATAACATGTCATTAACATTACACTATCATAACATGTCATTAACCTTACACTATCATAACATGTCATTACCATTACACTATCATAACATGTCATTAACATTACACTATCATAACATGTCATTAACCTTACACTATCATAACATGTCATTAACATTACACTATCATAACATGTCATTAAAATTACACTATCATAACATGTCATGGAAATTACACTATCATAACATGTCATTAACATTACACTATCATAACATGTCATTAACATTACACTATCATAACATGTCATTAACATTACACTATCATAACATGTCATTAACATTACACTATCATAACATGTCATTAACATTACACTCTCATAACATGTCATTAACATTACACTATCATAACATGTCATTAACATTACACGTTCATACCTTGCTGGACTTTCTGGACTCATCACAGTTCCGTATTCATGATGCTGCTGCACTACTGACACTTGAAATGCTTTATGTTTATGTTTATATCATCCATCAGTCACTTTGTTATTTTTTTGGTGTACAATTTTGTGATAGTTTAGTGTTGTATAGTACATAGTATTGTATATAGTGTTGTTTATAGTATAGAATTGTTTAGTACAGTATAGTATTGTATAGTTTAGTATAGTATTGCGGTAGGGAATGGGAGTAAGCATTCCATTGTTCTTGTTGCAAATGGCAATTAAACATCTTAAATCTTTAACAATTAAAATAATAGCATCATGGTGCTTAATCTCTTCCATTCCCTGCCCCAAACCGAGGTCCCCTGACCAGCACTTACTTCAGCTGAGCCGCCTCCTCCTCTCGCTGCCTCCTCTCCTCCTCCTCCTGGACCTTCCTCTCCTGCTCCTCCTGCTGCCTTTTCTCCTCCTCCTCCTTCTTCCGTTGCTCCTCCTCCGCCTTCTGCTTCTCCTCCTCCTTCCTCTTGCGCTCCTTCTCGTCCCGCTTGCGCTTCTCCTCCTCCAGGCGCTTCCTCTTCTCCTCCGCTGCGGCCGCCTTCCCTCCTCCGTCCTTCTTGCCGCCGGTCATCTTGTCGTCCTTGCCTTTGTCCCTGGGGGGCCTCCGCTCGCCGTCCCGCTCCTTCTCTCGCTCCTTGCTGCTGAAGGAGCTCACCTCCTTCTCGTCCATGTTGACCGATCGCTTGCGTTCCGCAGGCATGCTGGAGACAAACACAGAGAAAGTACACATGAGTACTTAAAAATCAGTTGGGCCCCAGGAGAAGTTATTACAAAGAGATACATTAAAAAAAGAAAATACAAAAAGAAAAAATAATATATCTATAATAGGAGTAGTAGAAATGGTCACGAGGGACAAGAAGGAACATCAAAGACAATTGTGAACCAAAGCAACAGCTGTACGGTAGAACGGTGAGAAGATAATAATCCCAATATTTCGCAATATTTTCTGGAAACATTCATTCAGCCTAATAAGTTCACATTTTAGTATATAGTCTTTACGAATCAAGAGCATATCCAAACCAATATCACAAAGTGGCTTGATGTCCAAACATATAAATGAGATAATTTAGGAATAATTGGGTAATGGATGCTTTTATATGGTAATGGATGCTTTTATATAGCGCTTTTATCCAAAGCGCTTTACAAGTCATGCCTCACATTCACCCATTCATACATCGACGGCGGAGTCAGCCATGCAAGGAGACAGCCAGCACGTCAGGAGCAGTTAGGGTTAGGGTGTCTTGCTGAAGAACACCGACAGTTTTTGCTAGGAGGCGGCGGGGGACACACATTGGGTGGGACACATCTAAGGTGGAATTAACACTGCACATGCTCAAACAACACTCAAAACAACACCACAAAGAATATCACTGTTACAACCATGTAACAGATCAACAGACTGCAAGGGGGTTTAGGTTCAGCTGCAGACCACATAGTGTGTGTGCGCGTGTGTGTGTGTGTGTGTGTGTGTGTGTGTGTGTGTGTGTGTGTGTGTGTGTGTGTGTGTGTGTGTGTGTGTGTGTGTGTGTGTGTGTGTGTGTGTGTGTGTGTGTGTGTGTGTGTGACGACTAATGCAAAAAAATATGCATCTGCAATTAACTGACCGTAAATCCACTTTGAAAACTACCCAAGGTTACATTGCCTAACATTGCATGTATATCAGTGTAATAACAAGAGGTCTTAAGTAACGGCTCCAGCAAACTCGCTGCAATAACAATTAACAATAAAATAAGACGCACATTTGGACACTCAACACATTTTAACATTGTGAAAAATGTCAAATGACTTCCTCACTGTGTATAGTTGTTCTTTTTGTTCATCTGCATGTTTATCTTAAAAGGTACCGCTGTGAGATGTGTGACCCACATGGATGCATCCTGTGAACACAGGATCTGAAGTGATGATGAAGGTTTGTTTGATCTCAATTTACAACCTTTTAAAAGATAATTAGACAAAAGAAAAGGTGACCTGAACACTTCATTGGGACTTCTTTAGTTTTGTATCCAACACCGTGTGGGTTTTTCTTCCAAATTGTATTAAAATGTTTTTTTGTGCCTTTTCATCAATAGGAGCGTATTCTTTAAGGTATTATAGTGTGTTAATGTGTGTTATTGTGTGTTGTGTTATTGTGTTAATGTGTTATTGTGTTAATGTGTTAGCGTGTTATTGTGTTAATGTGTTAGCGTGTTAGTGTGTAAATGTGTTAGTGTGTTAATGTGTAAATGTGTTAGTGTGTTAATGTGTGTTATTGTGTTATTGTGTTGGTGTGTGTTATTGTGTGGTTGTGTTAGTGTGTTATTGTGTTAGTGAGTTATTGTGTTAGTGTGTGGTTGTGTTAATGTGTGTTAGTGTGTTATTGTGTAAGTGTGTGTTATTGTGTTGTTGTGTGGTTGTGTTAGTGTGTTAGTGTGTTATTGTGTTAGTGTGTTAATGTGTTAGTGTGTTAATGTGTGGTTGGGTTAGTGTGTGTTATTGTGTGGTTGTGTTAGTGTGTTATTGTGTAAGTGTGTGTTATTGTGTTATTGTGTAAGTGTGTGTTATTGTGTTGTTGTGTGGTTGTGTTAATGTGTTAGTGTGTTAATGTGTTAGTGTGTTAATGTGTTAGTGTGTAGTGTGTTATTGTGTGGTTGTGTTATTGTATGTAACACGGCCCCGTTAGTCTCTTAGCACGCCAGCTAACTGAAGCTAATTTCGGCTCAATCTGTAGCTACCGTCGGGGATCTAACTGATAGCCGTAAACCGGACAGAGGTATAACGGTCCGCTCGTTGCAGAACGTTCTCGAACAGATCAATAATCAAACAGATCGATAATGTTCCGTTGCAAAAATGACCGTTAGCCGTCAGAACGTTAGCTTAGCCGTTAGCATCAGGCCTTTAGATGTAAACAAACGTCTTACCAACGGGGGCTTCTGTGTGGCGCTTATTCACAGGTCGGTGTGAACATGGAGCGAAACAGCAACTCAACAGGTGTTCTGCATGTTGTATTCAGATATGTTTCATAAATCGATATCTGTATTGATCTATAGGAAGAATAAACGGTTACCTTAGACTTGGAGCAGAGTAAACATCGGACTCCAACTTCGGTTTCCGTGTAACAACACGAGGACCGCGTTGTTTTGGTTTAACGAATCGTGCCCGACTAAAACGTTTTTCTTTACCCTCTTGTTTTTCAGATAATGTAATCCCCATTACCGGGTGTGTGTCAATGTCCCTTCGAATAAAGTGCCAATTCCCCCTTATATTCAACATATCGATTCATATTTTATTTAATACATTTTAAATCAGACAGGCAATATGAATGGCAGCTTGTGCCTGGAACGTATTTTGTAGTTAACTGTTATCATTTTGAGGAACTACAAACAACGCCGCGTGGGTGTCTTATATAATACATATTATATCTATATATAATAGATATAATATATATACATACATATTATATAATACATCTATAACACATATTATATATACCTATTATATATACATATTATATATATATACATACATATTATATTATATATACATACATACAAATTATATAATACATCTATAACACATATTATATATACATATATAATACATATAATATATAATATATAATATATAATATATAATACATCTATAATACATATTATATATACATAAATATTATATAATACATATTATATATAAACATCTATAATACATATTATATAATACATCTATAATACATATTATATATACATATTATATAATACATATTCTATATATACATACATATTATATATACATACATATTATATAATACATCTATAATGCATATTATATATACATACATATTATATAATACATATATAATACATATTATATATATACATACATATTATATATACATGTATGATAAATATAATATATACATACATATTATATAATACATCTATAATACATATTATATATATACATACATATTATATAATACAGCTAGAATACATATTATATAATATATCTATAATACATATTATATATACATAAATATTATATGATACATCTATAATACATATTATATAATACATCTATAATACATAGTATATATACATACATATTATATAATACATCTATAATACATATTATATATACATACATATTATATAATACATCTATAATACATATTATATATACATACATATTATATAATACATCTATAATACATATTATATATATACATACATATTATATAATACATCCATAATACATATTATATATATGCATACATATTATATAATACATCTATAATACATATTATAGATACATACATATTATATAATACATCTATAATACATATAAGATTAGATTAGATTAGATTCAAAGTAAGTACAGGGGGGGGGGCTGTCTTCGTGGTACAGAGTTCAGGGAGATGACAGCTGAGGGGAAGAAGCTGTTCCTAAGCCTGCTGGACTTGGAACAGAGGTTTCTATAGCGCCTCCCGGAGGGGAGGTTGGGGTGAGAGTTGGGGTGAGAGGAGTCAATTTTACGTGCCTTCCTCAGACACCGTTTGTGGTGGGTGGTGTTTATTGAAGGGAGGGGTAGTCCAACGATGCGTTGGGCGGTTTTCACCACCCTCTGCAGCGCTTTATGGTCGAAAACAGTGCAGTTTCCGTACCACACTGTGATGCAGTTGGTGAGGATGCTTTCGATGGCACACCGGTAAAAGTTGACCAGAATGTGAGGTGACAGGTGGGCTTTCCTCAGTCTCCTCAGGAAGAAGAGACTCCGGTGAGCCTTCTTTACCAGTGAGGCCGTGTTGAGGGACCAGGAGAGGTCCTCGGGGATGTGGATGAGCTCCTTGGTCTTCTTGGTGTTGAGGGCCAGGTTGCCACCAGGTGCTGGACCTCCTCCCTGGAGGCTGCCTCATCGTTGTTCTTGATGAGGCCCACCACCGTTGTGTCGTCTGCAAACTTAATGATGGTGTTTGTACCATGTACAGGGGTGCAGTCGTGGGTGAAGAGGGAGTAGAGGAGAGAGCTCAGCACACAGCCCTGGGGAACACCGGTGTTCAGGGTGAGGGTGGAAGAGGTGAGATGGTCTAACCTGACTGACTGGGGTCTGTTGGTTAGGAAGTCCAATAACCAGTTACAAACAGAGGGGTTAATGTCAATATTCTTAGTTTCCATGAATGCTGAGCTGAAGTCTATGAACAGCATTCTCATGTGGGTGTTGCTCTCATCCAGGTGGGGGAGAGCGGAGTGAAGAGCTGGGGAGATGGCGTCCTCCGTGCTCCTGTTCTCACGGTAGGCAAATTGGTGTTTATCCAGTGAGGGTGAAAGGCCAGATTTGAGGTGAGCCAGGACCAGCCTCTCAAAGCACTTCATGATGATGGGGGTGAGTGTTTTGGCACTGGCACAATGGAGGTGGTTTTAAAGCACCCTGGGACAACTGCCTGAGCTAGTGACATGTTGAAAATGTCAATAAGGACCTCGGTCAGCTGCTCAGTGTAGTTCCTGAGCACACCACCGGGATGCCATCAGGACCAGCTGCCTTATGCGCATTAGTTCTGCTCAGTGAGGGGTTGGTGGTCAGCGTGGAGAGGAGGGGTTGGAGGTCAGTGTGGAGAGGAGGGGTTGGAGGTCAGCGTGGAGAGGAGGGGTTGGAGGTCAGCGTGGAGAGGAGGGGTTGGAGGTCAGTGTGGAGAGGAGGGGTTGGAGGTCAGCGTGGAGAGGAGGGTTTGGAGGTCAGCGTGGAGAGTAGCCCTGTTGGGCTGTTTGTGTACTTGTTGCAAATGGCCAATAAAGCATCTTGTATCTTGTACGTATTGTCTTTATTTCATGCAAGTAATTATTGTTCTCAGACTCTGAGATGGTATTTACGATAAGCTGCTGACTAGGGGATGGCACTAGCTCAGTCTATTAGGACTTTGCGTGGGAACAGGAAGGTCGCCGGTTCAGGTCCCCGAAACACATGGGCACTCCCGAGGTGCCCTTGAGCAAGGCACCAGACCCCTACTAGACTTTGGTGTTTACAATAGGCCACAACAATAATACCAATACAATTAAAATTCACACCATCCATTTTCCTCAACTACACTAAGACAACGGTCAGTCGTTTGTGTATTGATTGAAGCGGCTGGATGTCAGCTGAAGCCCTCAAACATAAATAAATACGTAATGCATTACATCAGGTCGGATCGTTGGATTGTTTCTTTTGGAATAGCCTAGAAGAGTAATTGAATGCTATGTTTTGTTCGGAAACGTTCTTGTTTCAGCTTGTAGCCTACTCTATGGTATTTGAACACTTGGCAATCTGATGCAACCTGGTCTGACAGAAGGAGCCGGTTCGGGAGTGGACCCAGAGGGTGAACCAGGACCAGAGGAACACAGCCATCACTCCACGAGCTCCTCGGTGAACTCGTGCGGACGTGGCAAACATACGCGAGACGTTTCTCACCGACATTGCGCGCATCGGGACTCCGTGATAGGTTGAAGGTCCTTTTTTCACTCACGACAGCCAATAGAAAGCGAGTGCGATGAGCTGCTCCCTGCGTCTGATGCGTGACGTCGTCGTCCTCGCTGAAGTGGACCAATCACAGCGGGGCAAGTGGCTGTAGTGTGATGTGATTGGCTGAGCCGCCCGAAGGAGACCCCGCCTCCTTCGGGTGGCTCAGCCAATCACATCACACTACGCTTTGAGTGACGCTGGGTGGGACTCCTCTCCGGGATCAAGAGCTGCTCGTCTTGTGTCTGAGAAGCAGAGTCCTCGGTTCATCTCCCAACCTCCAACCTCCAGCCTCCAGCCTCCAACCTCCAACATCAGGTAGGTTAGATACTGCTAGGTTCTACTAGGTGCTCTAACAACACTAGTCTAATAACAATAGGGTTTACTTTAGTCCGTTTTAAAGACAGGTTTGTCCGTCTCATTCCTGAGCATCTCGGTCATCACACTGGGTCCATATGAGGGTCAGCTCTCAATCGGACCAGACATTTAATATTTAGCCACTTTATTAGTGGAAAATTGAACAAAACAGCGTTTATTTAACATACATTTTCAAGTTATTCAACTTACTTTGGGTTAGTCATATCAGCACCTAAACACCTAAACACACACGTGTCACTCCATCGAACCGCCAAAGCCTAACGTGTAGTTAGTAACTCAGTTGGTATTACTGCTAATTACTCATGATCATCATAGTGTAATTACCAACATGCACACACACAACACCGGTGGGCTGTGGCTGTGGAGAACATGACATGGCCCAATACATCTGATACAATCCTTTATGGGTCACATGTAAACACAGGGAAATGAGTTCCTCTCATGTAACCCATCCTAGTATGAGGAGCAGTGGGTATCAGCTATTGGATATACAGGAGAGCAGGGGAGGGGGCTGGTGCCTTGCTCAAGGGCACTGAGGCAGTGACCAGGGGTTTCAGGGATTTGAACCGGCGACCTACCGGACTGAGCTATCCTGCCACCCAGCTGCAGCAAATGTAACCACATCCTACCTAATCTCTCTCTCTCTCTCTCTCTCTCTCTCTCTTTATCTATCTATCTATCTATCTATCTCTCTCTCTCTCTCTCTCTCTCTCTCTCTCTCTCTCTCTCTCTCTCTCTCTCTCTCTCTCTCTCTCTCTCTCTCTCTCTCTCTCTATCTATCTATCTATCTATCTATCTATCTATCTATCTATCTATCTATCTATCTATCTATCTATCTATCTATCTATCTATCTATCTATCTATCTATCTATCTATCTATCTATCTATCTATCTATCTATCTATCTATCTATCTATCTATCTCTCTATCTCTCTCTATCTATGTGTTATTGGCATAGGAAACATTTGCATTGCCAAATTAAGATACAAAACAAGTAGTCCAAGAATCTCTGCTGTCTCCTCTCAGGATGCTCAGGCCTCTGTTGATGTGCTTGGCGCTGTGCGCGGTCTACGCCACCAGTAAGCCCACGGAGAAGAAGGTGCGCATCCACCACGAGGAGCCGCTGAGCAGCCGCGAGCACGACGACGTCAAGGGCTTCGAGTACGACCACGAGGCCTTCCTGGGCCGCGAGGAGGCCAAGACCTTCGATGACCTCACGCCTCAGGAGAGCAAGCGGAGGCTAGGGTGGGTAGACCACCCCCGGGGGGAACAGGCTCTCATTTTTGGTTTAGCGTTGAACTTGAAGGATGACCAAAACACACACGTCCCGCGTCCCGGCGTCACGGGTGCTTCAAATGTTCATTAAGATTGGAATTCCAATCACGGATGGAACATTGCTATTATTCAGTCACTTACATACTTGCATACAAACTTTAATTAGTTTGTAGGTACATAGTAAAGGGGGAAGCAGCTTGCTCAAGATGCCTCACCTTGGCTTGGAGCCAAACACTCTCCTAACACTTAGACTAACTTCCACCCTTGTTTTACTAGAAAGCCACAACCCCATGTACTCAAATATTGAACTAATATTTAAACTGCACGGTGGTTGTTTTATGTTGTATAATATTTACTTTGAAGAGACAGGTGACAGAGGTGAGTGAGTGTCTATGTATCTGCACTAATACACTACAATACATTTGTCCTCCCCTTTTCAGTGAAGTACTAATAGGTCATCAATTCAAAATGCCATCCTAAACAGCATAACTGAGGGTCATTAAGTCGACGTATATGGAAATGTAAAGTATGTTATTACACTAAAACTAGTTTTCTTTTCTCTCTCTCAAATCTCATATTGGATCACTTAAAGGGCATATCTTTACATTTTATTAGAATTAAATACAAAGTAATATTAAGTCATTCATTTATAATATAAAACTGTGTTATAAGATAATATCTTCACTTCGTGACCATGCAATTCCATTCAAAGACAAGAGTTGACATTTATCTAAGACTTATGAGTTTGACAAAGGGCTGTTTCAAAGTGTTTTTTTATGAAGGAGACATCACAGAGAGGCTTTGTAACAAACCTTCTGGTCTGAGCAACCGTAATGGACTTTCCCTCAGTGAGTAGAACCCAATGGTGGCAGCGGTGGAATAACTGGTTTTACAATTAATCCATGCTATTCCTGACCTCAGTTTGCAGACACTATCTCAGGCTGGGTATTGTAGTTAAACAGGGACCTCTTCAGCCCTTTTGCAACCAAACGGGTATAATTATGTATATAATTGTGCTGTTAACGTCTGTATGTCCGTTTCTTCTTTTGTTGTAGCATGATCGTGGACAAGATAGACGCCGACAAGGACAGCTTTGTGACGGAGGAGGAGCTGAAGGTGTGGATCAAGAAGGCCCAGAAGAGGTACATGCACGACAACGTTGACCGCCAGTGGAAGGACTTTGACACCAACAGCGACGGCACCATCACCTGGGAGGAGTACAAGAACGTCACCTACGGCACCTATTTGGGTAAGGGAGGGGGGGGGGGGGGGGGGGCGGAACAAGCGCTACCATTGGTTCACCCAGCTGTCATTTGGATTATTATAATCGGAGGAGGAGCCAATGAAAATGTTTTTGTACTTTTCTTCTTCTAGACGACCCAGCGGCAGACGAGGGCTACAACTACCAGCACATGATGGCCAGGGACGAACGGCGCTTCAAGATAGCGGACAAGAACGGTGACCTCATGGCGGACAAGGAGGAGTTCACCGCCTTCCTCCACCCGGAGGACTACGACCACATGAAGGAAATCGTGGTGCAGGTATGTGACGCCATGGACTCAATGATGATGATTTATCCCCGTTTACTCTAGGGTTTCATATGATTTCATATTCATAATTTTAATCATGAAACGGTAACCATGCAAAACGTCTACGACTAATAACTACACAAACTTGCCTGTCTGCAGGAAACGTTGGAAGACATCGATAAGAATGGGGACGGCTTCATCGACCTGAAGGAGTATATTGGTGAGAGAGAGGGAGTGACACACATCGTCTCTCTAGTAGCTTCATTGGAACACGTTTTCCCTATCA
Source organism: Muraenolepis orangiensis (assembly GCA_027704905.1). NCBI lineage: Eukaryota > Metazoa > Chordata > Actinopteri > Gadiformes > Muraenolepididae > Muraenolepis > Muraenolepis orangiensis. The sequence goes on along the minus strand of CM051022.1, from coordinate 12,781,631 downwards.
ACTGTCCCCCACACCCAAGATGAAGGTAGTATGAGTTCTATATAAGTAAACCATGCCTAAACTAAACAGAGTGGAACACTGAGCTACATAATTAGTTAAGATAAGGTTGAGATTCACGAGACATCACGAGTTCACTCACAGGAGTTTTAAACTGTGGGGCCACACTGCAAACACACCAGTGGAAGATAAAGAAGAACAGGATCCTGTGTAAAATACTAAATAATAAATGGTAAAAAGATGCGGACACATTTTTTAAATATTATTAATGTATAAAAATAAAGGAATAGACTACGAGATTAGAATAAAGATATAAAAAAAAACGATAAAAGTCAATATTAGTGTCTCGGGAACACTCCAATAAACGACCGCCGCCCCTGAGTTTACTAAAGGTAGTTTCTCCTCTCCCCACCTCCACCACCCCTAGGTGACATGTACACCCACAACCTCCACCCCTGAGTTTACTAAAGGTAGTTTCTCCTCTCCCCACCTCCACCACCCCTACCACCCCTAGGTGACATGTACACCCACGACGAGGAGATGGAGGAGCCCGATTGGGTGGCGTCGGAGCGTGAGCAGTTCGCCGAATTCCGCGACAAGAACAAAGACGGCAAGATGGACCGCGAGGAAACCATGGACTGGATCCTGCCCTCGGACTACGATCACGCAGAGGCCGAGGCCAAACACCTGGTCTATGAGTCAGACCTTGATAAGGTGAGTTTGTGTGTGTGTGTGTGTGTGTGGGGGGGGGGGGGGGTCGGGCTACCTTTGGTCGGCCCATTGTAACTAGGTGAGATGGCTCCACCAATGAGGTGTGTGTGGTCTACCTGTTGGTTGGCTCTGACTTGGTTCCACTGTAACGTTAGGTGAGATAAAACCAAGCCAAACCAAAACATCAAATCATTGTTTTGTCCTGTGTCTCATTTTGGTGAGCTGCAACAGGTGCAGATATTTCGTTTTACTATCCCCTTCAACGAAAGGATTTCTTGATTTTTTTTTACCTGACATGGCAATTCTGGACTCCATATTCATTTTTCAATAAGTTGAAAGCTGTTTGTTTTGGGTCTTGTACAACGGTTTTCTGCTGGGTGTATTTACCCCATGTGTGCGATCCCAGCTGACGTGTTCCCTCTGCTCCTCCCTCCTCAGGACGGGCGGCTGTCCAAGGAGGAGGTCCTGAACAAGTACGACCTGTTTGTGGGGAGCCAGGCCACTGACTTTGGGGAGGCGCTCGTAAGACACGACGAGTTCTAGAGGCTTCTCAAAGAAAGAACTCACTTTGACACGTGTTTTGTGGATAAATGATGTAATTTATTTTATATACAAATTCAACTGACTTACTTCAACGTTACGGTCAGTCGGATAAGAGGGCGGTTTGTGTTTACATTCAGTTGGTCCAAAAACGCTTCCCGCCAAGTTCTGTTACTGAGTGAAACATAGTTCCCCGATGGGCCGTCTGTAGTCCCGCTTGAAATTGATCCAATCTGATTTTATATGTATTGCAAAGCTGTCTTTTAATTTCTTTAGAAATGACAAATGATTTAAATGGTGGTGCTGCTTAGAGCTTGGTCCGTAGAAACAACGGCCCCTTCTATTCCTGCTTTGGTATTATTAGTGACTTTTTTTTAAAAGAAGAATCCTGCCTGTTATTTTAATGTAAATCTCATGATGAATTCTTATTTTTTTTCATAACACTAACACTTCTGCTCTGTGTTGTATTCATTCATATCTGCACTTTCACTTTCCCGCTTTATGTTATGTTATGTTGTGGTGTCCCCAGCGAGGACCACATGGGGAGTCCTGTTCCACTGTGCGTCATGATGATCTATCGATCAATCGATCAGAAACCTCCTTTCTGTTGAGCAAGCCCGTGTGTTTGTGGGGACATCGTGGATCAATTGTACGTTCTTCCTTCGTATCTCCGATCAGAGTGAAATGGTCACAGCTTTCAGAAATTGTAAAAAATAAAAGATGGTTCCATTGACACTAAGCTAGAAGCCCTTGGATCCACACACACAGGCAGGTTGAGTGATTGTCTGTTCTACACAAAATGCTGTATTTTGACATTGCAGACTATTTCTAAATAAAAAAATACAACATTGAGCAACTGTTGTGGTAGCAGTGTGTGTGTGTGTGTCTGTGTGAGTATGCATTTCTGAATGGTAAACAAAACAATACTATTCTATACTAAACAATACTATACTTTAAACAACACTATATACTACCTTTGATATGCAATACTATATACTATAAACAGCACTATATTCACACTATGTACTATACTTTACACTATACACTTAACTATAACAATGCTGTACACCGTAAAAATAACAATAAGGTGGATGAAATGTACATGTGGTGAATTGTGCAAAAAGCATTTAAAAGTGCCAGTAGTGCATCATGAATACAGTGCATGTGTGTGCGCATACCTATGCATACATATAAAAATAGGTCCACGCATAAAAGTGCTTTAGTCCACTGGAGCCAGAGTTTCGTGTGTGTGTGTGTGTGTGTGTGTGTGTGTGTGTGTGTGTGTGTGTGTGCATGAGATAATACATAGCTAGCATGAAGACCACAACCGCTTCTCTCCCAAACACCAATTATCTTTGAAGTGTATTTATTTGGTCTGAATGCAAATATGATTACAGTGGCAAACACAATCATTTGCTGTATACATTTTATCAGCTGGTGCTCCTGTTTTCCAGACTCAAACTAACAGAGATGACAACATACAGAATAAAGAATACAACTCAAATAATCAAATAAATATCGGCCAATTGAACCAATGAACTGTCAACACTGGACTCATTCCAAAGATGTATAAAAATAGCCTCGGGCAACAGCTGGACATCTCGCCCCTGAGCTCCTGTGGTCACCTTTGACCTCAGGGGTCGGCACATGGGACCCGAAACCGTCCAGGAAGTCCTGCTCATACCGCTACGAGGAGGGTGGAACAGCCAGACTAACTCCCGCAAGTACAGCTTATCTGGAGAAGATAAAAAAGGGGGGGGGTCTTAACACACACACCTACACACAAACACACGTACAGATACACACACAAACACACATACAGACACACACACACCTACACACAAACACACGTACAGACACACACACAAACACACATACAGACACACACACACCTACACACAAACACACGTACAGACACACACACACACCTACACACAAACACACGTACAGACACACACACACCTACACACAAACACACGTACAGACACACACACAAACACACATACAGACACACACACACCTACACACAAACACACGTACAGACACACACACAAACACACATACAGACACACACACACAAACACACGTACATACACACACACAAACACACATACAGACACACACACACCTACACACAAACACACGTACAGACACACACACAAACACACATACAGACACACACACACCTACACACAAACACACATACAGACACACACACAAACACACACACACCTACACACAAACACACATACAGACACACACACACCTACACACAAACACACATACAGACACACACACAAACACACCTACAGACACACACACACCTACACACAAACACACATACAGACACACACACCTACACACAAACACACATACAGACACACACACCTACACACAAACACACATACAGACACACACACACACCTACACACAAACACACATACAGACACACACACAAACACACATACAGACACACACACACCTACACACAAACACACATACAGACACACACACCTACACACAAACACACATACAGACACACACACACCTACACACAAACACACGTACAGACACACACACAAACACATACAGACACACACACACCTACACACAAACACACATACAGACACACACACCTACACACAAACACACATACAGACACACACCTACACACAAACACACATACAGACACACACACCTACACACATACAGACACACACACACCTACACACATACAGACACACACACCTACACACAAACACACATACAGACACACACACCTGGCCCTCTGGCCCCCACTACCTCTTTTTAGAGAGAAAAGCCATCTCTCTAGATGATGTACACACACAGTGAGCACCACCACCAGGGGCACCACTCCCATGGCACATTGGTCTCAGGGGAGGGACCAGACTAACAATGGTTCTAAGACTTCAATGGAAAAACCACCAAGAAGAAGTGAGGTTACGGAGGAAGCCCGGGGCCCCTTTCCGGAGCCAGGCCCGGAAGGAGGGCGAGCAGCGAGCGCCTGGTCGGTTAGCCACGAACAAGTAAAGTGGCCACTTCTCCTTCCTGCGGACCCGCCATCTACAGGAAGTACCGCTGGGGTCGGGTGCACTGCCAGTCAGGTGGCAGTGAAGGCAGGGGGCCTCGACGGACCAAACCCAGCCGACAGAGACTGGCTTTAGGGACGTGGAATGTCACCTACAGTATCTGGGGGGGAGGAGCCTGAGCGGGAGTTACCAGTTAGATCTGGTGGGGCTTACCTCTACGCACAGCACTGGCTCTGGAACTAAACTCCTGGATAGGGGTTGGACTCTGTCCTTCTCTGGAGTTGCTCAGGGTGCGAGGCGCCGGGCGGGTGTGGGGATACTCACAAGTCCCCGGCTGAGCGCCGCTTTGTTGGAGTTTCAACCCCCGGTGGATGAGAGGGTGGCCTCCCTACGCCTTAGGGTCATGGGGGGGAAAACTCTGACTGTTGTTTGTGCCTATGCACACCCATTTGGAGTATTCAGCCTTCTTGGACACCCTGGATGGAGTCCTGCATGGGGCTCCTATAGGGGACTCCATAGTCCTCCTATAGGGGACCCCATAGTCCTCCTATAGGGGACTCCATGGGGGTTGGATGAGACGCAATGTAGTCGGAGCTGGAGACAACGGTACTCGAGCAGGAGGGAGCCATAAGGTTCTCAGTGAACTCTTAAGCAGGGTAAATCCCGAATCGATTAGAGCGTGGGGGCAAAATAGTATCCACCCCCTGAGGGGAGGCACCAGACAACCGCCCGAGAGCCTCGGGTTCTCAGGATCATGCCCCCGACGTCGGCCTTCGGCAGAGAGGGGTCCGCGAGATAGGAAGGGGTCCTCGGGAGCCGATGGGGTCCTCCTCGGGAGCAGGTGGGGGGTCCTCGGGGAGCAGGTGGGGGTCCAGCCCATGAAACGATGGGCTCGGAACCACGAGGTGCTGGTGTAGCCACAGAGCAGAGGTGGAATCAGCTCGGGAAACGATGGGCTCGGAACCACGATGTGCTGGTGTAGCCACGGAGCAGACACGGAGCTAGCCTGGGAACAAGGGAGCTAGAGGCACGAGGAGTTAGCCTGGGAGCTAGGAGCTAGAGACATGGGGAGCTAGCCTGGAAACTAGGAGCTAGAGACATGGGGAGCTAGCCTGGAAACTAGGAGCTAGAGATATGGGGAGCTAGCCTGGAAACTAGGAGCTGGAGACACGAGGAGCTAGCATGGAAGCTAGGAACTGGAGACACAGGGAGCTAGCCTAGGAGCTAGAGACACAAGCAGTTAGCCTGGGCGTAACTCGGATGGTGTCCCGCTCCCTGCTTCTGGGTTCCCGGCTTGGCTCATTTTGGGCTTGACCATTCTGTTAGGACCCAACGAGACCGGCGAGCCAAATGTGCCAGAGAACCCAGAAGAAGAGACAGGACACCCAAAACAACGGGTAATGGCTTTACTGAAAAAAATCCAATAAACACAAAAACAATTGGATAGGTTACGAGGTACACGGGGAGATGGAGAGAGTGGAACGCCGAGAGGGTCCTTGGGGCGGGGGGGGGGGGGGGGGGGGTTGGACGAGACGTGATGTAGTCGGAGCTGGAGACAATGGTACTCGAGCAGGAGAGAGCCATAAGGTTCTCAGTGAACTCAGCAGATGGTTCCCAACGGTCTCGCCCCAACGTTGGTCTTCGTCAGGATGGTTCTCAGTAAGGTGCGCAATGGTCAAGCACCAACGTCGGTCTTTGACAGCCTTAAGTAGGGTAGATCCCAGGTGTTCATTAGCCTCAGCCGGCCCGATTACGATGGGCAACACCTGGGATCGATTAGAGCGTGGGGGCACAACACATCCAATCTCTGTAGTCCCAAAGCAAGAGCTGTGTCCGGATTCTCAGTAGTAAGTCGGGCCTGTTCTCAGTGGCCTCCGCCAGGGCTGTGCTTTGTCACCCATCCTGTTTGTGATTTTCGTGGACGGGATTTCAAGGCGTAGTCATGGGGGGGAGGGGTTTCAGTATGGTGTGCTCAGGATTGCATCACTGCTGTTTGAAGATGATGTGGTCCTGTTTGCGTCATCAGTATGCAACCTTCAGCACACTGGATTGGTTTGCCGTGTGAGTGTGAGTGGCTAAGATGAGGATCAGCACTTTTTCATTACTCAGCAGGAAACCGGTGGATTGTCTACTCCAAGTAAGGAGAAAGTCCTTACCCCGAGTACCCCAAGTATCTCGGGGTCTTGTTCTCCAGTGAGGGGAGGATGGAGCATGAGATTGACCAGAGAATAGGTGCAGCGGGAGCGGTATTGGGTGCCCTTTACTGCCCTTCGCCCTTTAAAGCTGAGCCAGAAGGCAAAGCTCTCGATCTACCGATCACTCTTCGTTCCTACCCTCACGGGGAGAGGGTAGGAACAGGCTGGGATACGTCACTGCCAAGTGGGAGTACAAGGACAGAGTGGAGGAGAAATTCAAGAGCCACGATGCGAGGGCTATGTGGGTTACAGACGATAACGAACTTCAGAGGGAGAACCGCTTGTGTGGAGAACTCCTCTACCTCCCGGGAGAGCTAAATACTTTTTTTGCTCGGTTTGCGACGTGAACGAAAGCCCGCCAAAGCCAGTGCCGCCAGAGGAGACCAGCCTGCTGAACTGCTCGGCGGCGGATGTGCGCCGCACCTTCAAGCGGTTGAACATCCGTAAGGCGGCAGGCCCCGACGGCCCCGGGCCGCGTCCTCAGAGCATGCGCAGACCAGTTGGCAGGAGTCTTTGCAGACATGTTCAACCTCTCCCTGGCCCAGGCTGTTGTTCCCGCGGTCTTCAAGATGTCCCTAAACAACCCAAGGTAACATGCCTGAACGACTATAGACCTGTAGCCCTCACCTCGATTGCTCGAGGTGCTTCGAGAGATCGAAATGCTTTGAGAGGTTGGTCAAGGACTTTATTTGCTCTGTGTTACCTGCCACGCTGGACCCATGGCAATTTGCATATCGTCAAAACAGATCCACGGACGACGCAATTGCCATGGCCCTCCACACTGCCCTTTCCCTGGGGCAGCGTGGTAGTAGTTCCTGCCAAGCTCGACACCAAGCTTAGAGGTCTAGGCATGCCCCCATCCACATGCAGCTGGATACTGGACCTCCTGTCGGACCGCCGCCAGGTGGTGTGGATGTGCAGCACCACCTCAGAGCCACTGACCCTCAACACAGGAGCCCCACAGGGGGCGTGCTGAGCCCTCTCCTCTACTCCCTCTACACCAGTGGTGAAGCGTCAGGGCCTTCAAGGTATTCAGAGAAGACCCTGGAACTCTCAGATGAAACAAAAAATATCGAATTAATTGTATTAATAAAATTTAATACATTTTAATACAATTTAATCAAATTTAAATAAAATGAATAAATGAGAATCGTATCTGTGTTGTTATCTGTTATATTACAGTGTTACGTTGATTTGTTCGTCTTTCTCGGTCCATGCACTACGCATTTGAGTGGTTTTGTGTTGCAACCAATCAGATATTTAGTATTCCCGCTGACTTTGGCCCTTAGACTGAATGAGAGCGTACGTTTGGATTTACAATTTGATCAACCAATCATATAGTGATTTGTAGCCAATGGGCGTATTCTTTCAGATTTCCCGACAGCTCAATAGGGAGCTAGAAGGTATACTGGCTGGAGCGAGAGGGGATCTAGCGTAGTGCTACGTTGTTTCTACGTAGGATTTTACGTCAAAATGGCGAAGGCGAAGATGATGGGCTGTTACTTCACTACATGGACACTGCTTTACCAACTATGGTACACTTGGAAATTGGCTGCGACAATCTTATCTGCCTAAATGAGATGATTTCAGAATCCTCTTGATGTGACCCATGAGGTTTGTTTATTTGTTTTAAATTGTTTTATTATTATTTTTTATCATTTGTATTACGGTATTATTATTATTGTTAATAATAACGTGAGTGACAAATAAAGGAATTCTGATTCCCACAGATTCACGACAGTATCATCTATTAACCCCCCCCCCCCCCCCTTGGACTTCACGATGTCCGCGATCGCAATTACCCCCCCCGACCCCCCGGGGGCAGGGGCGGAGCCAGGTCATTTTCAGGGGGGTGGCACAGGGGTGACAACAGTTAACTTAGGGGGGCCAGCTAAAAGTGACCCCAAAAAAATTGCCGTAAAAAATTAAGGCCGCCACCGACGTCTCACATCAACATTTAGACTACTAAGTGGAAATAGTTACTTTTCTTAAATTGTACAGTTACACAGTGTATTTATGTCTTATTCATCATATATATATATTTTTTTTTTCATATTTTACCTGGCTCAGGTCTTTGTGAAATTGTGTCGCTGGCGACATGCGGCCATTCTTCTAAGAGATTAACGTTACGTGATACAGATTCTCTAGCTCAGTAGCTGAAGCACACATTGATTGACATCACTAAGAGCCAATGAAATTGCGGAGGCACACACGGGATGGCCAATCCGATTGCTTCTCGATATTTTCACAACGTCATACTGATTGACAGCACTCAACACCCAATGGGCGTTTGGGGGGGCACACAGGGTGGCCAATCAGATCACAGGGGGGGCGGGTGCCACCCTGTGCCACCCCTTTAGCTCCGCCCCTGCCCGGGGGGTCTGTTATTTTGGGGGTCGCGGGCTGAAAAGTTGTCTACAGAAGGTCCAGTTGGGACAGACACGCTTCGCCACTGCTCTACACCCACGACTGCATGGCTATGCACAGCTCCAACTTCATCGTCAAGTTTGCTGACGACATGACAGTGATGAGCCTGATCACCAGCGACGACGAGACAGGGAGGAGCTCGGATCGCTGGAGCAGTGGTGCCAGGAGAACAGCCTCAACGTCAAGAAGACCAAGGAGCTGATCGTGGACTACAGGAAGCAGAGAGCAGCCCTATCTCCATAGACGGTGTTGCAGTAGAGAGGGTCAGCAGCTTCAAGTTCCTCGGTGTGCACATCTCCAAGGACCTCACATGGTCCACGCACACCACACACGTGGTGAAAAGGGCCCAACAATGCCTGTATTTCCTCAGGCGTCTGAGGAAATTCAGCATGGGCCCCCGCATCCTGAGAACATTCTACACCGACACCATCGAGAGTGTTCTTGCAGGGTGTATCACCGCCTGGTATGGGAACTGCACCGCACTCGAGCGCAGAGCGCTTCAAAGGGTGGTGCGGACGGCCCAGTATATGGCGATAGGCGATACCGCAGTATCAAGTGCCGTACAAATAGACTCAGAGATAGCTTCCACAGTCACTGCATCAGGCTGCTGAACAAGGGCATATAGCATATAACAATGTATATTTTATTACATTGATTTATATATACTGTATATATATATATACTATATGCTCTTTTTCTGTGCTGATATATTGCATTTTATAAATTGCATTTTTACTTTTATATATTTAACTTGATACAGTTTTGTGTTTTAAAAAAAAAAAAATTATTTTATTAATTTTATTCTATTGTTTTTATTTTATTTGTATAACTGCTGTCAGTCGTCGGGTATTGCACATAAGATTTTCACTCACTGCTTTATACTTAAGTAAACTGTGAAGTGACAATAAACTTGACTTGACTAGACGATGGATGGATGGATGGATGGATGGATGGATGGTTGGATGGTTGGATGGATGGATGGATGGATGGATGGATGGATGATGGATGGATGGATGGATGGATGGATGGATGGATGGATGGATGGATGCATTTAACCCATACTTGTATGAGGAGCAGTGGCAGCGCCCAGGGAGCAGTGTAGGGGTCTGGTGCCTTGCCCAAGGGCACCAGACTGGCACCTTTTCCAAGTACCAGTTCTCACTCCGTACTACTTGAACCCTCTGGTTCCCAAGCCAAGTCCCATCAGACAGAGCTGCTGCTGCCCTGATCATGGGGTTTGGGGTTTAATAATTACAGTATTATACTACTTTGATATACAGTAATATTGTGGGGTACAGGATAGGGAGGTTGCTGGTTGAATCCCGGTCAGAAAGTACTGGGTTTGATCCCCAATGTCCACAGCCTACCTGTATGTGTCCTGTAGCTAAATGACCTGTGTCTGTATTCACTAGTTAGTCACTTCATGACTAAATAGTATAGTTTGTTTTGTAGGAGCAAACAGATATTTTTCTGAAGAGGCCTCAACTGAATTGTGAGGGTAATAATTGCTGTGGACGGCAGTACACCTCAGGAGGCGGAGCGCTCGGCTCACACCCTAACCCTAACTGCTCCTGACGTGCCGGCTGTCTCCTTGCACGGCTGACTCTGCCGTCGGTAGATGAACGTGTGTATGAATGGGTGAATGTGAGGCATGACTTGTAAAGCGCTTTTCAGGCATACAACAGCAGCTGTATAAAAGCATCTACTATTGAGATTCAAGATTTTTTATATAACAAGTACAATGGTACTTGTTGGTACAAGTACACATTCCCTCCCGCAGTTTGCATTTCTAAAACACTATACCCCTATACTACTACTATACTACTGTACACAATAACAATACAAAATACAATAAAGTGAGATTTATGATATGTTCATGTGTTGAATTGTGCAAAAATCATTTAAAGCATTATAAAGTGCCAGTAGTGCAGCAGCATCATTAATACAGAGCAGTACAGAAACTATGATGAGTACAGAAAGTCCAGCAAAAGTATGCTAGTGTAATGTAATATGAATGACAATGTTATGATAGTGGCAGCAGTCCTATCAGTTCAGCAGGTCTCTGCCTGTGGAAAAAACTATCCTTAAACCTGCTAGTCCTTGCTGTACGGATGATTTGGAACCGGCGACCGGACGGTAGGGGGGAGAAGAGATGGAGCCCAGGGTGGTTGAGGTCCTTAGTGATGGAGATGGGGGAGAAGAGATGGAGCCCAGGGTGGTTGAGGTCCTTAGTGATGGAGATGGGGGAGAAGAGATGGAGCCCAGGGTGGTTGAGGTCCTTAGTGATGGAGATGGGGGAGAAGAGATGGAGCCCAGGGTGGTTGAGGTCCTTAGTGATGGAGATGGGGGAGAAGAGATGGAGCCCAGGGTGGTTGAGGTCCTTAGTGATGGAGATGGGGGAGAAGAGATGGAGCCCAGGGTGGTTGAGGTCCTTAGTGATGGAGATGGGGGAGAAGAGATGGAGCCCAGGGTGGTTGAGGTCCTTAGTGATGGAGATGGAGGAGAAGAGATGGAGCCCAGGGTGGTTGTGGTCCTTAGTGATGGATATTGCCTTCTTCCGACATCTGGTCCTACAGATCTCCTCAATGCATGGAAGTGGCACGGCAGGGCATAGAGCGCTGGTGTGCCTTGTTTAGCATGACCTCACAAGTAAGTTTATCTGTTGTTATTAAGTCAGTGACTGTGTTACATAATAAGTTCCAAGAAGTGTCTTCAACCATATAGTTAAATATGGTCAACAGCATACAACAAGTTGAGTATAAATAATATACCAAAAATAGGCTAAAATACACAAATAATGTTGCCCTTCTATGAAACTGAAACAGACTGAAGTTTCTTTCTGCTGAATTGTCTTTAACGTGTGTTATTTTGTGGCTTTATACCAGCATTCAATGAAGTTATCCGAGGTCTCCTACATATACCTATATCTCCTATATACCAATAGACGCACTAACTAACTAACTAACCACCAACTACTGTGACATGCTGTATTCAACCACAAGGGGGCTCTGTTCCTTCTTCAAAGACGCCCATGAAGTCCTTGGTCCCACCACCATGTTCATCCCCAACTAATAAGACCATGGCAAGCTTTTAGTCAACTATAGGCTGAGTTGTGCTTTCAAGAAATGTGTAAAGAAATCATGAATTTGTATGGATAATCTATTTATGGGTCCGAGTAATTAATCTAACTAATCTAACCCTCTAATCAAAACTCCACACACACACACACACACACACGCACACACAAACACACACTCTTTGAGTGTACTTGGGTGTACATCTCCATCTAGCTGTACAAATAAAAATAAATAACGCCGCTGTTTTATTCGCAGGAAACACATCCTACATCAGATATGTGTTATAACCCCAACCATTTTATATTTTATTTATTTCATTGCTAAACATTTGAACCCAGATCACTGTTTCCTGCGCGTACGTGTGTGTGTGTGCGTGTGTGTGTGTGTGTGTGAGAGAGAGAGCGAGAGTGAGTGTGTGTGCGCGCGCGCGGCCCCCGGGGCGCGTTTCTACACGGACGACATTACAGGCTGCACGCGGGAAACCAGTGCGAGATGGCGGTCGGCACAAGGGCTGAATAAGACAAGTCTCCTACAAAACAAACACCCGACGACCCGCCGTCCCCCGTCCCGTCTGGAGAGAGAGAGAGAGAGAGAGAGGGAGAGAGAAGCCATCGGCGACATGGAAGGGGCCAAGCCCACCATCCCGCTGGTCTACCAGGCGGTGCAGGCTCTGTACCACGACCCGGACCCCGCCGGGAAGGAGCGAGCCTCGGTGTGGCTCGGAGAGCTGCAGAGATCGGTAAGAGCTCCCAGGAAAGCGGGAGGCTCCGAGCGGGGCCTTCCGCCGTGGACCGTAAATCGGGTGTTCGCATCGCGCCGCGTCGGCCGGGACCGGGGCGGTTCGTTCGGCCGACGGGTTGTTTCTCCACCGCCGGGACTCTAGACTTAGGAATACGGCACTTTATGGTCTTAATAACCGCTTCTAGGGTGAATGAATGGATCAAAACAGGCCGGGGTTACAGCATGCTTAGGCGCTAATGTGGGCTCTACCCGCCGGTGGATGGACCCTTCCTATGGTAACACGGTAGGGTGGGCTGTGGTCCACCGTACCGGGGGTACCGACGGGTTTTGACGGGTTGAACGGCCAACCGTGAAGCGGTCGAGTGGAGCAGAATAAACGCGGTACATTGTGATGATGCTCTAGGGAGCCACAGGCCCCGGCTAGCCCCGTTAGCTCGTCGTAGTTACATGTGAGCTTCGGGGCTTTTTAATGATTTTAAACCTCCAAAATGTTTCTGGAGGGTGGATGGTGAGCGGGTCGACGCCCTTCGCCCCGCTCGTCCCACCTTATCCCCACCGCGGAGGACCGGGAGAGACACCCGGAGGAGGGTTAGCCGACGGGTCGCCGGCTACACCCACCTAGCTTCCCGAGAGCTAGCAACTTATCGTCCACTGTGTGTGTGTGAGTGAGAGCCCCCGGGTGTGCTGTTGTGTACGCCGGGGGGGGGGGGGGGGGGTACTTGATATCCGCATTGGCCGGCCGTATGGTGTTAAGGTGGTTGTTTTACCGCCTGCGTGTCACCGGTCCCCCGGTGGACGAGCCGCAGTCCACCGCCCCCCCAGTCCCTTAGAAGGAGCCGCAGACCGGGTGGGATTGGGTTCTAATGGGTGGAACCCCCTCCTTATCACCGGCGGGGACACCGATCCAAGGGAGGGCCACTGCGTTGCAACCCGAAGCGCAGACCCGCTCCAGAGAACATGGCCAGGGGTCTTTTGGCGTCTATTTAAAGTCTTGTGAGCTAATTTTAGGGAGCAAACCCCACGGTGGTGCCATGTGTCAGACGGAACCGGGGCTCTTGTGTTTGTTAATTTAATGTTTGTTTTGTTCACATGGCAAATATGTGGAGTAAGCTGTCATGATCAGAATGTACATGGACAACACGTGGTTAGAACATTCTAATAACTCTGAACAATGTGCTTTTCCTAGGATATAGCAGAAGAGCAATGTGCAAAAGGGGTTATTTTGTCCTTAACAAGTGCATGTAATGATGGCTCTAGCGCAGCATCATGGTGGAAGTTGCAATACATAATAATATAATGTAACTGGGAGATCACTGTCTGTGATACAGTTGTGGTCTAGCACTTCCTTGTATTGTACTCCAGAGTATTTGCAATGCAAACAAGCCTCCCACCTAGTCACCATCAGGACATACACCTGGAAATTTTGAATTGGAATTTCTGTTTATTTGGAGAAATTAAAGGAGGGCATCAGACTATTGTCCATAATCATAAGTGTGCTCGTCCCTAGCTAACCCAAGGTCTTCAAACCCCATCAGTCAAATCAGCCACCCATCAGTCAAATACCAGCGGGCTTAGCGAGTAGCCTGCTCACCTGGCCTATAGCTCCCCCAGCCTACCCTCAAATTGACCCCCCCATGTCCCTCCAGATGTACGCCTGGGAGATCTCGGACCAGCTGCTGCAGCTCAAGCAGGACGTGGAGTCGTGCTACTTCGCCGCACAGACCATGAAGATGAAGATCCAGACGTCGTTCTATGAGCTCCCGCCGGAGACGCACAACGCCCTGCGCGACTCGCTGCTCACCCACATCCAGAGCCTCAAGGACCTGTCGCCCATCATTGTCACCCAGGTAACCAGAGAGAGAGAGAGAACCATCTGCTGTAGACGCAATGAAAACTACTAGCGGTTCATATCTGTTTATTAAATGGCTTTATTATTAGTAGGTAGAGATTTTTGGTATCTTGAACATTGAAATAGCTGCTAAATATGTTCATTATTAAAACTATTAAACGGTTACAGCCGTCAGAGGGGATGGCGGCAACTAGTGGGAGCGCCATCATGGGAAACTTAATCCTGGGGAGAACCCTAGAACGTTTAATAAAAATGATTTATTATTGCAATCGGTTAGTTTAAATTCTGTCTTTGGCAGTCCAGGCAGGTGTCAAAGTGCTGCCGAAATATTTGAGTCCAAAGCTAACTAAGGATCATTTGGACGTCTCATGGATGGCTGTTCTGATGCTATCTACCGCTAGGTGTGTGTGTTGTGTGTGTTGTGTGTGTGTTACCCGTGTTACCCTCCCCCCCCCTTAGAGTGACATTTTGGAGTTGTGTTTATCACACATTTGGAGACAGCGGGTAAAGCCAACCGGTTTGACAGGGTTTCCAGTATTGTCCTGGAATGTATCACCAAGCGTTTAAAGGCCTCATTAGGGCCTCTGGCTGTAGCCTTTGTTTTAGCTTGTAATATCCCCCACAGCTTCGTTAACCAACGCAGAGGCTGCGTGGCGCTTGCTGATAATTGAGAACTATTTGTGCAACCGGCAATGTGTCAACACCTCTGTGTTTCGTTCCTCTTTTTTTTGGTTTAAAGTTTGAGAAAAGTACCTAATCTAATTCTCTGTCTGTCTCTCTCTCTCTCTCAGTTGGCGTTGGCCATTGCAGACCTGGCGCTTCAGATGGCCTCCTGGAAAGGATGTGTCCACACACTCATTGAAAAGTAACTTCCGCTGAATCAACAGCTATGCTAAAACCTCAACTTCATCAAGATGTTTTGCAATAGGCAAATAGGTGTTTGCCGTGTGCTGTTTCCATGCTCTGACCCCCCCCCCCCCCCCCCCACCGACGCTCCCCCCAGGTACAACAACGATGTCAGCTCCATGACGTTTCTGATCGAGATCCTGACGGTTCTTCCCGAGGAGGTCCACAGCCGCTCGCTCCGCATCGGGGCTAACCGCCGCACGGAGATCATAGAGGACCTGGCCTACTACTCCAGCACCGTGGTCACCCTGCTGGTGGGTTCTTTCTCTTCTCTCCATCCCGGATGGTTTGGTTTCAGTCCGTCTCTCTTGTTCAAAGTCTTTCTGTTTTGCGTTCTCTTGTCTTATTTACAGCCTTTTACTAGCTGTCTCAGGGTTGTCTTTCTGTCCCTGTTTGTCCCTCTCTTTATTATTTAGATCTTGTTGGTTGGATATTGTTCTACTGTTTGCCAACTTATTGTACTTCTGCCTGAGCACTGGTTCAGTTCTATGAGACGTTAGGAATAAATTGCACTTTTGACCTGTTGTTCACTTACCTTCCATTCGGTCCCTGTTTTGGGGCTGGATTATTGCAGTATCTCTCCCTCTTGATGGTTCTTGCTCTCCCTCACTGTATGTCACTCACTCTGGGAGAGAGATAATCTCATAGTCTCACCCAGTCTGATGACTCAGAGCCCGGTCTGTCGGTACCGTGTGTGTGTCCCGTCCCGGTTTCCTCCCATTTGCCACTTCCTGTTATGAGCTTCCCTGGACCAGCGGACTGTAATCCATGTTGTGATAGTAAATCCGTGCAGCAGCTAAAGCCCCCCCCTCCTGACCTCACTACCACCAGCAACTTGGTTCCCCTTCCTTTGTTATTTTTACCATGCCAGAGAAACTAAAGTAAATTGACACTTTATCATATAACATTCAAATCAAACCTCTATATAGCAAATAAAAGTTTGTCGTACAGTTGGCTATAAAACAAAAAGCAGCATGCGTTGGGAAAACAAAAACCCATTTGAATTGGAATGTTTGTGTTTATTGGGTCCCTAGACGACGTGTGTGGAGAAAACGGGCACGGACGAGAAGATGCTGATGAAGGTGTTCCGGTGCTTGGGCAGCTGGTTCAACCTGGGCGTTCTGGACAGCAACTTCATGGCCAGCAACCAGCTGCTCATCGTCCTGTTCCAAGTGCTGGTGAGTCCTTGCCCCCCACCCCTGGTGGCAGGACTGAGGAATAACACATTCATATGTTTGGGAAGTCCAGTCTGTCTTGACATTTTGGGTTAGTTGATAACGCAAAATTTAACTTAAAAATGGTTTAAAATGAACTTTCTTGGATGCTGGTCTGAATTAGTGGTATTACTCTGTGTAAAAACGCGTTATTCAATGTAGAAACATGATACTCAATGAAAAATCGAATTCTTAATCTGTTGGATTGAATCCTTTTTATTGGTCACATACATGCACTGGTCACAAACACACAGGGAAGTTAATTTCACTGCATTAACCCATCCTAGTATTAGGGGCAGTGGGCAGCTATTGTATGTACAGCGCAGTGTAAGAGTCTGGTGCCTTGCTCAAGGGCTCCTCGGTAGTGCCCAGGAGGGAACTTGAACCGGTGACCCTCTGCCGTTCCCAGGCCAAGTCCCAACACTGAGCTACCGGTGCCCTACCCTAAAAACGTGTTATTTAGTGTAAAAACGCGCCGTTCCGTGTAAACTGACGGCGTTTGTTCTCCTCGCTTGTCGGCGCCTCGCAGCAGCGGGACGAGACGTCCACCAACCTCCACGAGGCGGCCTCGGACTGCGTGTGCTCGGCGCTGTACGCCATCGAGAGCGTGGACACCAACGTGGCTCTGGCCATGCAACTGTTCCAGGGCGTTCTGACGCTAGAGACGGCTTACCACATGGCCGTGGCCCGGGAGGACCTGGACAAGTAAGGAGGAAACACTTTACACAATGTCTTTTACAAACATTACGTAATCACACATGCTGTTGATTGACTCATTGGCTCAATGAGTCAATCAACATCCATGCTCACAACTTCCTAGGAATAGATTGACCTTGTGCCAGCTTGTAAGGCAAAGTACACACAGGCTGAGTATCTGGTTGGTTAACTCTGCCTCTCCTCCCCCAGAGTGCTGAACTACTGCCGTATCTTCACGGAGCTGTGTGAGACCTTCCTGGAGACCACGGTGAGGAGCCCGGGACAGGGCATGGGGGACCTCCGCACCCTGGAGCTACTGCTCATCTGTGCTGGACACCCACAGTATGAGGTAGGCACCCCCCCTCCACCAACACTCCCAGCTTCCCGGGTTGCCCCCCCCCCCCCCCCCCCCCATACGTCATAGCCAAAGCCCACGGCTTGGGCAGGATAGGGTAGTCTGTTAAGGGGTTCCAACTCTGCTAAATGGTACCGGGTTCAATCCCCGATGTCCACCGCCTAGCTGACACACACTAATTGAGATACAAATCAGTACCTTTTTTTTTATTATATTGCCTTATTGGATGCATTGTGCTAGGTGGGTTGTGGTTTGAGCAGAATCATTTAGAGTACAAGAGATACTTCCTCCCCCGTAAACCCTAACAAAACCCCCGCTAACGGATCAATGGACACTTTCCGTGGGCTCCAAAGCGGTGGCCTCCTGGCGCTCAGAGGTGTTGATTGTCCGGTCCTCCCGGCAGGTGGTGGAGATCTCCTTCAACTTCTGGTACCGGCTGGGAGAGCACCTGTATAAGACCAACGAGCCCGCCCTCCACGCCGTCTTCAGGCCCTACATCCAGAGGCTGCTGCACAGCCTGGCGCGCCACTGCCAGCTGGACTCCGACCACGTGAGACCGCCGCACGCCTCCTCCCAGATGGAGATGGGGTTTATTGATCTATCAAGTAGTGTTCACCATGGATTTGATTCTCCATATGCAATCAGTACAATGGAACACTTACTCCCCATTCCCTCCGGCAGGATGAATGTCCTACAATTGAACACTAATACTATGTACTTTACTTCTACTATACAACACTATACTATAACAATCATTTACACAATAAAAACAATAAAGTGACTGATGGATGATATATATCATACGTTTAATTGTGCAAAAAGCATTTTAAAGTGCCAGTAGTGCAGCAGCATCATGAATACATAAAACAGTGTACAGTGAAATCTTATCGTCAGTTCTAAAGATGTGCAAAAATACAAGAGAATACCCAAACGTACTTATTGACATAAGAGCAGAGTATATATGGATCAGTCACTGTTTACAGTACAAAGTGTGGAGTGCCAATACGATCAAACCCACGGATCTTTTGATGGTTCATCCCGCTGAACGCTCTCTCTGTTTGCGTCGCAGGAAGGAATCCCCGAGGACACGGACGACTTCGGAGAGTTCCGCATGCGGGTGTCGGACCTGGTGAAGGACATCATCTTCCTGGTGGGCTCCATGGAGTGCTTCTCCCAGGTAAGGCGTGGTCCTCAACACCTGGACGGCTCGTTCATTGCCAGGGTCCTCGTTTCACCTTTTTGGAGAGAGTAGAAAAACAGTATGAAGAATATGAAGTGTGTAGAATCCAAGCCATCGTTTTTTTGGACTTTTTTCCGGCTTCACCCGTTTGCACCTGCCGTCAGGCCTAAAAACATTATTTAGTCGTCACTATTGTTAGTCATTTTGTGTTTGTTTGCTATGCTTTTAAATTTGTATCACTTGATTTTTGCAATGGAAAGAAATACAAATCAAATGTTTTATTATTATTTTTATTATCACCTGGTGCCCATCAAATCGGCATCAAGCAACGCCATTTCTAAACTAATCAAATTCTGGTACCAGTCTTAGTACGGTTGGGACTGGGCTCCTGGCCTTCACATCGGCTGAGGAGGCGGGCTGTTCTCCTCACCCATCATTCATCCTCTCTGTCTCTCGGTCTGTCTGTCTCTCAGCTATACTCGACTCTCAAAGACGGTAACCCACCGTGGGAAGTGACTGAGGCCGTTCTCTTCATCATGGCATCCATCGCCAAAAGTGTAGACCCGTAAGCATGTCTTCTTATTCATCATACTGTATATAGATTACTGTATACCTCTGGTATGCTTACTGTATATTGGATCCATTCTGATTCTCTTGTAGTCTATTTGGGATATGAGTTATTATATATTCAAATGGTAGCGTCCGTCCGGTCTGTCCATTGCGTGTTTTCTTCACACCCCTCCCCCCCCTCCCAGTGAGAACAGCCCCACCCTGACAGAGGTGCTGGAGCAGGTGGTGCAGCTCCCGGAGACGGTGCACATCGCCGTGCGCTACACCAGCATCGAGCTGGTGGGAGAGATGAGCGAGGTGGTGGACAGACACCCGCGCTTCCTGGGTGAGCTCCCCCCTCTTTAGCTCTGCCCCCCCTCCCCCCCTCTTTAGCTCCGCCCCCCCCCCCCCCCTCTTTAGCTCCGCCCTCCAAGGTGGACCAGAGGTTATGTTTTCACCCATGTCTGTTTGTCTGTCAGTCTGTTTGTCTGCTTCTTTGTGTCTGTTTGTTTTGGTGTGATGTGTTTGGGTGATGTTTCTGTTGGGTGATCCGTCCTTGGTAAGGTTTTTATTATAAGATATTCTTTGGGGCGTTGTTCTTGGTTCTGTAGTTTTGTGTAGTTTCCTCCCGTTAATGGGAACACGCGGGACCCTTTAGCTCAACGTTAAACTAGGGTAGGGTAAACTAAAGGCCCTCGTTTGACCCGGTTCTCCTGTTCTAACGAGCCCTGTTCCCACTGGACGGGATTGATTGTTTTTATTTGCCTCACATGTATGCGTTGCAGCACTTTTCTGTTAAAATGATCATTTAGATAATTCTTTTATGAATAAAATTAATATTTGATTAGAATGTTTTTATATTTACTATTTGAGATTTTCTTATATTTAGTTAATATTATTAATTTCTAAATATATATATTTCATGCATTAAATCCTCCTCTTCCTCCCCCAGACCCTGTGCTGAACTACCTGATGAAGGGGCTCCGGGAGAAGCCTCTGGCCTCCGTGGCGGCCAAGGCCATCCACAACATCTGCTCTGTGTGCCGGGACCACATGGCGCAGCACTTCCAGGGCCTGCTAGACATCGCCCGCGCCCTCGACTCCTTCGCCCTCTCCACCGAGGCCGCTGTGGGCCTCCTCAAAGGTAGACCACGCGTCCTGGGGAGAGAAATCCAACAGGGGGGGACTCGGCTAGCCCCCCCTAAGTTCTTTATTTGAATATTAATAATAATAGTACATTACATTTATGTAGCGCTTTTCTGGGTACTCAAGGCGCTTTACAGACAGGGTAAACACACAGTAAAATCATTTAATAGTTACATAGATTAAAATAAGATTTTAATAATATTAAAATAATTATTATTTAAATAACAGGTAAGACCGATTTTTTTTTTATAATTTTAAATTGGAGTCATGGGATAGAGAGATTATACATTTTTTTATTCTACGCCAGATTGGTTTCCTCTTGTGTTTGGCCTAATCAGTTAGTCTGGTGTTGACCTGGTTGACCTCTCCCTCCCCCTGCAGGCACGGCGCTGGTCCTGGCTCGTCTGCCCCTGGAGAAGATCGCCGAGTGCCTGAGCGACCTGTGTGCTGTTCAGGTCATGGCCCTCAAGAAGGTCAGCCCCTCCCCACCAGCCTGTTACTATCTTTATGAAGGGGGGGGGGGGAAGAGAAAACCTTCACTTGTCAGAAGGTCTTGTATGTATGCGCCTTGCTGATGGGTATTTCCGTGTGCATTTTCCATACTTAGCTTCTGGCTCAGAGTCCCACCAATGGAAAGACCGCCGACCCCACTGTCTGGCTGGACAGATTAGCCGTCATTTTCCGGTAAGGGGTGTCGGTGTTTAAACAAACCTTCAGAAAAAATTACTTTAACACTAAACATTAAACGTTACTAAACATTTAAATGAGCCAATAATGGCATTGCAATAAGTGAAAGCTGTCCCCCCCCTATTGACTTGTTGTTCCTCAGACACACCAACCCCATCGTGGAGAACGGTCAGACCCACCCTTGTCAGAAAGTCATTCAGGAGGTGAGCGTCTCCAGTCTGGAATATCATCTGAAAGTCCGTTCAGTCGATGGTCCACAATAGTACTTTTATTCTGTTTTTCATTATTTGGGCTAAAGTAAATTCTATCTATAATGTAAGTATGCGACAATCTTTGTTGGGTTGAGAGTTGTATGTTTGTCACACATTTGCGGTAAAAGTAACCTTCATACACACCGAGGTGAGTATGAAGGTAAAGTGTAATGTCCTCCTGTAGATCTGGCCCGTGTTGTCTGAGACGCTCAACACGCACCAGGCCGACAACCGCATAGTGGAGCGCTGCTGCCGCTGCCTCCGCTTCGCCGTGCGCTGCGTGGGGAAGGGATCGGCCTCGCTACTGCAGCCTCTGGTCACACAGGTGGGCAGCTCCTCCTCACCCCTCTTCCTCCTCCTCCTCTTCGCTTCTCTCCTCCAGCACTCCCTTCTTTCTCCTCCTCCTGTTCCCCCTCCTCTTTCACTTCCTTTCTTCTCTCCTCTCCCCCTTCCCTTCTGCTCTTCTCTCCTCCTCTAACTCTTCCTCCAACCCTCCCCTCTCCCCCTTCTCTTCTGCCCTCTCCTCTCCCCCTTCTCTTCTGCCCTCTCCTCTCCCCCTTCTCTTCTGCCCTCTCCTCTCCCCCTTCTCTTCTGCCCTCTTCCTCCTCTTCTTCCATCTCGGTCGGTCTTGGTTTACTTGGTATGTGATTGGGAATCCCACGGCCTCCATTTAGCTTGACACCTGTTTTAAATATTTGCCGATTTAGATGTCTTTAGTATTTTTAGACTGAAGTTGTAGTTTAGTTGATTGATAGCCGACACCCAGCTGTTGGTGGCCTCCCCCGTGACCCCTGGTTCTTTCTCCTTGTTGGCTCCAGATGGTGAGTGTGTACCAGGTATACCCTCACTCCTGCTTCCTGTACCTGGGGAGCATCCTGGTGGACGAATATGGTATGGAGGACGGCTGTCGACAGGGCCTGATGGACATGCTGCAGGTAACGCTCTCCCCTTCCTCCCTCCCCTCCCCTTTACCTCCTCACTCTCCCTCCCCAGGCTCTCTACCTCGCTCTCCCTCCCTCCCCTCGCTCTCCCTCCCCTCACTCGCTCTCCCTTCCCTCCACTCGCTCTCCCTCACTCCCTCCACTCGCTCTCCCTCCCTCCCCTCGCTCTCGCTCTAAAAACCGCCCTCATTTAGTTTGAAGATCCACGCTGTCATGTCAATGTTCCTGAACCAGAGCTGCTGCCACCTCTCGTGTGTTCCCTGGTTCATCTCTCTCTCTCTCTCTCTCTTGTTTCTCTATCCCACTCTAGGCTCTGTGCATGCCCACTTTCCAGCTCCTGGAGCAGCCCCTGGGCCTGAGGAACCATCCCGACACAGTGGACGACCTCTTCAGGCTCGCCACCAGGTAGTCAGTCAGTTCAGGCTCGCCACCAGGAAGTCAGTCAGTTCAGGCTCGCCACCAGGAAGTCAGTCATTCAGGCTCACATCCAGGTGTTCAGTCAGTTCAGGCTCACCACCAGGAAGTCAGTCAGTTCAGGCTCACCACCAGGAAGTCAGTCAGTCAGTTCAGGCTCACCAGGAGTCGTCAGTCAGTCACTCCACGTGTTCAGTCAGTTCAGGCTCACCAGTCAGCGTCACCACCAGGTATTCAGTCAGTTCACGCTCACATCCAGGTGTTCAGTCAGTTCAGGCTCACCACCAGGAAGTCAGTCAGTTCAGGCTCACCACCAGGAAGTCAGTCAGTTCAGGCTCACATCCAGGTGTTCAGTCAGTTCAGGCTCACCACCAGGTATTCAGTCAGTTCAGGCTCACCACCAGGTATTCAGTCAGTTCAGGCTCACATCCAGGTGTTCAGTCAGTTCAGGCTCACCACCAGGTAGTCAGTTAGTAAGTTCTGTACAAGAACTTCCTGTACAAATCAATGCCCCAATACCAGCTGACGGTCCCTCCCAATATGGTGTCGGTGTGTCCAGGTTCGTGCAGCGGAGCCCGGTCACTCTCCTCAGCAGCGGTATCATCGTCCACATCATCCAGTGCGCCATCGCCGCCACCACGCTGGACCACCGGGACGCCAACTGCAGTGTCATGAAGTTTGTCCGCGACCTCATCCACACGGGGGTCAGCAACGACGTGAGTGTCCCCCTTGTGTCTGGAGGGGGTCATTGTTGGTGCGGTAGCAACATGCAACACTAGATGGCGGTAGACATCGGGGATTTATCTTCTATGTTCCTACTTGCGGTGTTTATAATGGGACAAGAGTCTATTCTAATCCAAAGTGTTGTGTGAGGAGAAAGTGAGAGTCTGGGGAGTGATGCCTGGTAATGTGTTAGAGATGAACTCATGTGAGGCCCTGTCATAACGGGTGTAAGAGTAAATGGCTGCACATTGCAGCGTAGTGTGGGTTGCTTGGCTGGACGTCATTTGACTGACCACACTGTGTTGACTGTGTTCACTTTTTAAACGCTGGCCAGGAAGCGAAGTCCACATGAATTGCACCCATGTGACTGTCCTGGCCAAATGAGAAGAACATAACACTGAACAGCAGAGGGAACACTCTTAATCTCACGTGTTGCATGCTGGGTGTTGGAGTCTTGATTGGCCCCATTGGCTGTTTTAGTTTAGTCGAACACAAACTGTTCTGGCTTCATTCTTTGTTCTATAACCACATTGGGAGCCAACTGCTTTGTCACGTCCATTTTTGGTGCTAAATAGAAACGACTCACACGCAGTTCCCTTACCCCTCCATCGGGGGTCACTGTTTCCCTCTCTCTCCACCTTAGCACGAGGAGGACTTTGAGTTGCGGAAGCAGCTGATTGGCCAGGCCATGGAGCAGCACGGCCAGCAGCTGGTCACTCAGCTCATGCACACGTGTTGCTTCTGCCTCCCGGCGTACACGCTGCCCGACGTGGCCGAAGTTCTCTGGGAGGTCATGGTGTTCGACCGGCCGGTGAGTCCCGGGTGGTGGGGAGAGGACGGGGTCATCCGCCTCTCTTGCACTCGTAGCAATCCATTCATTCCTCTCAGGAAACCCCCAGGGAGTTATAAATGTTCCTCAGGTGTATTTGCTTGCAGTTATCTTCAGTGGCAATGCAGGTAAAGGTTGGATTGATATATTGATAAATGTGTGTGTGTTTAGATAGATGGATATAGATAGATATTGATATAGAGATATAGAGATATATATATATATTTAGAGATAAATGTATGCATAGATATATAGCTAGACAGCTATAGTTGAGATGGTGTAGCAGTCCCCCTCTGGTTGTTCCATGGTACTAACCCTTGGTCCCCCCAGACCTTCTGCCGCTGGCTGGAGGTGGCTCTGAAGGGGCTCCCCAAGGAGACGACGGGCGGGGCCGTCACCGTCACCCACAAGCAGCTCACAGACTTCCACAAGCAGGTCACCAGGTGAGAGGAGGAGGAGGAGGAGGAGGAGGAGGAGCCACATTCCTGCTCTCAGGTCCAGGCTTGCCCCAGCCTGCCTGTACCTGTCTCTCTCTCTCTCTCTCTCTACCTATTGCTCAGGTTAAACCTGAAGGTCTGCTAGTAGCGCATAGATTTGGATCTATTCAGATAAATTATTAATTATTATTATAACAAAAAGACTTGGTTCTGTGGATCTGGACCAATGAGAATATCCCAGTATTTGTATTTGGGAAAAACTACGTAATATCATTTGGTCTTTGTGGGTTAATCAAATCAAACCACCCATTTGGAAAGTGGTTTTAACCACAATTCAATGATAAACCATCTTGTGCTTGCTTGTCCCGTCATTGCTTGTCCCGTCACTGCACTGGGTCTGTGTTCCCTAACGTCCTGTCTCACCCCCCCTGGTCTGTGTGTTCCCGAACGTCCTGTCTCACCCTCCCTGGTCTGTGTGTTCCCTAACGTCCTGTCTCACCCTCCCTGGTCTGTGTGTTCCCTAACGTCCTGTCTCACCCTCCCTGGTCTGTGTTCCCTAACGTCCTGTCTCACCCTCCCTGGTCTGTGTGTTCCCTAACGTCCTGTCTCACCCTCCCTGGTCTGTGTTCCCTAACGTCCTGTCTCACCCTCCCTGCAGTGCGGAGGAGTGTAAGCAGGTGTGTTGGGCCATTAGAGAGTTCACCCGACTGTTCCGATAGCCACGCCTCCCCGACACTAGCGCCGCCAGGACACACCAGGTAACCAATCAGAACGCTCCAAACCCACAGACCACGCCCCCTCCTTCCCCTCTTGCTTTACACATTTATGTATGATATTTCCGTTTTGTCCTCAGGTTAAAAATCTTTTGTTTGGACGACATTCAGAGGTGACGGCAAAATTTTTAAAACGAGCGCTGAGGACGGCAGACGGGAACCTAAGGGAGCTCCTTGCGGAGAGACCGCCGGGGGAGGGGAGACCGCCAGGGGAGGAGAGACCGTCGGGGGAGGGGAGACCGGCGGACGCCAGCTCATCACCCCGCGCCATCAGAGCCCCGAGGAGGAGGGGAGGGGAGGGGAGTGGGGTCAAAAAGAATTTATTTACACACATATATATATCTATATAAAGTTTGTGTGGAGCTGGAGGACATGCCCCCCCCCACCCCACTCCTCCCTCCCCTCCATAACAACTCCCCCTTCACTAACTCACTCGTCACCCAGACAACCAACACCCCCCCCCCCCCCCACACACACAAACACACACCTCCGCCCCGCAGCCTCACCGTCGCCCTGGCAACCCCCAGGAGGCAGCGTGGACGAGTGGCAGAGCAGGTGACTGGGGAGCAAGGACCCCCCCCCCCCCCCCCGACTCAGAGCAGCAAAGGATGAGTTGAGCTGCGGCCTGCTGGGATCCCATAGGACTGGTCTCTCCCCCCCCCACCAGGAAGAGAGACCGACCTCAACAACAACAAAGGATGTGCCTGTGGTTGCAAAACGTAAAATGCATCAAAAAGACGTTTTTTGAGTTTTTAAGAAAAACAAATGAGAGCTTTATTTTCATGAAGACATGTCTTTAGAACATTTAGTGTCGCTGTGTGTGTGTGCCTGGTGTGTGTGTGTGTGTGCCTGGTGTGTGTGTGTGTGTGTGCCTGGTGTGTGTGTGTGGTGTGTGTGTGCCTGGTGTGTGTGTGTGTGCCTGGTGTGTGTGCCGTATCGGAAGAGTGCAGACGCGCAATCCCACGCTTGCTGTTCCTGGAATGGCGGCCGGTTCCTGCAGAGGCTTCTAGATGGTGGGGGGGGGGGGAGGGGGTGGGGGGGAATGCTGAAAATTTGGCGTCACCTTTGACCTTTTTTTGTTTTTGTTTTTTTAGTTTTTTTTTAACATGGTTGGCTGGAATTTTAGTCATCCCTCGCCAGGGGAGCAAAACGCTGAGACAAAGTACGGTTTGAACTCTTGTCGGGCAAAAGAAAAAAAAACCTCTTTCTTGTTATGTGTGTGAGTGGTTGAGTGTGTGTGTGTGAGTGAGTGTGTGTGAGTGAGTGAGTACCCGTTCTTCCAGGTGGTACGGTCCAAACCATGGGGGGGACGGACGCCACAACATGGAATGATGTAGCCTTGTTGTAAACAATTAAAACAATGGAGAGGAGTACCGCCTGGTTGTCAGTTTGTGAGTTTGACTGTTTGATCCTCGGCGCTCCAGCAGAACACGGCTCGGCTATTTAGCGGTTCAAGTTTTGGTTAAAACTCACGTCAAGCGAACAATAAATGGATTAATACCCACGACATGTCAATAAAAACCATGGGTTCCTTATTTAATCGAGAGATAATCTGTAATCTCACACAAGACCCTCTGGGTGATGTCATCTTGCTGATGCCACTTCATTTTTGCCCCATTGTCTGTCAGCCGGTCCGACCGGTTAGCGTTTAGCGAGCTTCTCCCCATCTGAGTGGGGGTGGAGAAAGAGTCCCTCCTGACCTGCTGGGTTATCCGATCCTGGAGCTGAGGGCTGGACAAAGAGAAGCCAGATGGCCTTCCAGCCCCCATCGGAATACACGGCTCTGGAATGTGTTGGTGTTATACAGGGGGGGGGGACATGAAGTGCTTAACGTAATAAAAAAAAACATGTTTTTATTTCGAAACGCATGGAGTTCAATTTTGACTGCATCGTCCACAGAGGCACAACCAAGGCAGTTCTCATTTAAACTGAACAGTGGACAGTTGAAAACGTTTAAAATTGGAAGAATGTTCATGGCAACTATAAAGTTAAAAGAACTAACAAACCGAGATGAGTTATTTAACCCCGTTTGGTACAATACTGTGACGGCACTCGTTGAATTACTTAACGGGAAAGGCCTGGCTGGTAAACAGGGGTTGACTGCACAGCATCAGTAGTTGAGGGGAGGGGGTCCAGGTGTATGAAGTCAATGTGACCAGAACACAAGAAGTCTGGGCCGTACGGTGACTGACCGTCTGAGGCTCCTCCCGGCCCCCAAGACTACGGTTTTCCCATCACAGACACAATCCCCATCAACATCGCCCCAAACAGCCGCTGGTCTCGGTGGGACGGACTCCGCCGGCCTACGACGCGTCATTGGACACCGTGGGACGTGTTATCGCCGTCTGTGGCGGCCTCTTCTCGTTTGTTGCGTTCCAAAGAATAATAGTTTTAGATGTTTATTTTAAAGTTTTCCCGGTGTGCCCTTCAGGGCCCCTGGGACCCCCAGGGGCCCTGCTGCAGAAGCCGCTGAATCTCCTTGAACTGCTCCACCGTCCGGTCCTTGACATCCGGGTTGGAGATCTGCAGGCGGATGCTGTCCATGGACCAGCTGAGCTCTCCGGAGAACATCTCCGTCAGGATCCTCGCCACCACGGGGACCACCTGACCGAGAGAGACCGAGAGGATGACCACCGTTTCAGTGATATTGAGCAGACAACTCATGCAAAAAAAAAACGACTAGATGCAGGTCATTAAGGAGCTCAATAATTCCTTCATGTAACACAGAACTTTCCGCGGGAGAGTTGTGCGCCTTAGCCCCACTACGCTGAATCCTGCACCCCATTAAATCATGTGATTAAAGCAAAAACGGCTCCACTAAATGAATGAATCATTTAGGAGGGACGTCATCGGCCGGTGACGTCCCTCCTTCCGGGGACGTCATCGGCCGGTGACGTCCCTCCTTCCGGGGGAAGATGATTCTGGGGAGCAGGACTCGCTCTCCAGGATCAGACCGCATGCTTCAAGGAAGCAACAAACATCCAAACTGACCTGGACCACAATGAGCTTCTTCTCCTTGGGCTTCTTGTCCGGCCAGTCCTCGCCGAAGCAGAAGTAGACCTCGAAGGGGGGGGGGCTGGGGGCGTCACCCTTGTGGTACCCGATCAGCCCTTTGGTGCAGAGGAACACGTGGTGTTACAAGTTGTTACGAGGTGGTGTTATGAGGTGGTGTTACGAGGTGTTACGTAGTGTTACGTGGTGGTGTTACAGAAGGACTCTGACCCCCCCCTCCGTGTTTATAGGTTCATGATTCTGTGCTCATCAAGTACGTATTAAAACAAGGCAGCTGGGTTATTGCCTTCTGTAAGCACGACAAACCGTACACGGTGACAGATGGGTATTCATTATACACGGCAGATGGGTCATTATATTACATTTATATAGAGCTTTTTCAATTCCTCAAAGTCGCTCTACAATGCAAAATAATAACTAGGCTCAGACAAAACTGGAAAAAGGGAAGATAGGATGAGCAGGAGGAAAACATGGTTTTGTTGCTTGAATAAATTTAAAGTTTTATCTGAATCCTCTTCTTTGGTCTCATGTCCTCTCAGTGAGATGAGTTCCTCTCATGTAACCCATCCTAGTATGAGGAGCAGTGGGTATCAGCTATTGGATATACAGGAGAGCAGGCTGGTGCCTTGCTCAAGGGCACTGAGGCAGAGCAGCCAGGTGTTTTAGGGGTCTTGAACCGGCAACCTTCCGGTTCCCAAGCCAAGTCCCGACCGACTGATGAGTAGAGATGAATAGAGATGCTGGCAATGATATATGTGCACACACACAATGTAATGAGCGACATTAGATCAGCATCCAACTCTTTTTTGTTGGGTTACCTTCCAAGAACTGGTTGAGGCTGAACACTCGGATCTTCTTCTCCCGCTCCATGGGGTTGGGCGGGCCGTGCTCCGACACCTCCGGCCCCGACCAGAACACCTTACACTGGCACAGCCGCACGGCGTAGATATCCTGCTCCCAGATCTCCAGGATCAGCCCGCGGTCCATCACGTCCAGCAGGGCCTCCGTGTAGAACCGCTGTTTCTGGTTCTGGACGTCGGCGGTCCCGGGGAACAGGACCTGCTGCAGGCTGACCGGGCCGAACAACTCCACCTGGCCCGGGGTCGGCTCCAGGTGGCCGTAGTACAGCCGGCAGCCCTGGGGGTTGCTGACCGTCTGGGAGCGGGCCGTCCGACCGCGGTACTGGAACTTCAGGTCCAGGTCCGTCACTGGGGGGGGGGGGGGGGTCACAGACACACACCTTCTTATCTTCTCATTGGATGTAATAATAATTTAATGTTGAAAGGCCGTTCTCAGACTCAAGGACACTTCATATGGGCATCAGAGAGTAAAAACAACATTCAATTTTGCAGTAAAAGGACAAAGTCAGTGGGGTTCCACCATGGTAAATGGACTGTTTACCGGCCTGCTTTTAAATCTAAATCTCTAAATCTAAACCTGGTCTCAATGTCCACACAGTGAAACGAGTTCCTCTCCTTTAACCCATCCTAGTATGAGGAGCAGTGGGTATCAGCTATTGGATATACAGGGGAGGGGGCTGGGGCCTTGCTCAAGGGCACCTCGCCCAGGTGTTTCGGGGACTTCAACTGGCGACCCCTTCCGGTTCCCAAGCCAAGTCCCAACAGACTGAGCTACTGCCGCCCCTGTGCTTCGGACCAAAACACCTTACAAGTTATGCCCCACACACACACACACACACACACACACACACACACACACACACACACACACACACACACACACACACACACACACACACACACACACACACACACACACACACACACACACCACACACACACACACACACACACACACACACACACACACACACACACACACACACACACACACACACACACACACACACACACACACACACACACACACACACACAGAGAGAGAGAGAGAGGAGACCGCCGGTGGGAGCAGTCAGGGTGTTTTGCTCAGGGACATCTCCACGCTTGGCTAGTAGGAGAGAGCCGGGGGATCGAACCAGCAACCTTCCGGTTGCCAGGTAAACCAGCTCTTCCTTACGTGTTGAAGGCTTCTGATCCGTTCATCGTATCGATCATATTGATGGGCTTCATTCCCCATGCTTATGCCTTAACTATAAAAGCCTATTTTTCACAAGTACTCCTGAATATGAGGCCAGTTGTTCATAATCAATGGAAGCCAACTCCCATATCAATAAAAGGAAAAGGTCCTTTCCCCAATCCCTTCAGTCACATGACGACCGACCGTGGGGGGGGGGGGGGGTCTCTACTCACATGGAAGGCTGCTCAGCAAGTCAAACTTGCAGTGCTGGGCCTGGGCCCGGGCCTCCGCCTGGGCCTGGGCCTCTCCTTGAGTCTGGGCCTCTCCTTGCGTCTGCATGCCCGGCATGGGCCCAGTGTCCATGGGGTCGGGCCCCGTGTCCATCCCCGTGGCCCCCGGAGGCGGGGCCATGGACGCCGCCGCGGGGGAGGGCCTCAGGGGCGGGACGGCTAGCGTGGCGCCCGCCAGGCCGTTGGCCACGTGTCCAAAGTCAGCCGGCTCCCCGTCGCCGGCCATCTGGAGCTGGGCGCCGGGGAACTTCTGTTCCATCTTCATGGCCGGGAGGCCGTCTGGGGGGAGGGGCATCGGGATGTTCAGGTAGTTCAGGAAGACGGGCACCTCGCTGGTCCTCGGGTCTGGGGGGGGACGCACACTTTGAGATGTTTGCATTTTGCTCTGCAATCCTTCCCTGGAATGAGCAGTTCATTTGTTCATCTATTCAGTTCTATCTATTGCAGGGAAGCCTCTGTAGAGACTTTACTTACCAATAGTGAGACCCACAAGATTCGGCAACTAAGTAATGTAAAAAAATATTGAAATTATTGTTAAGAAATAAGAATAAGAACACAAAATGTTTTGCATAAACATTTTTTCAAATGTGTCCCTCCTTACCTCCTCTTCTTCTTCATCCACAGTATCTAAAAAAAACCACAAGGAACCAAATCAGGCTTCAAGAAGGACATACAGCCCACATAAGACAATCTACAAACTTAACCTTTATTTTTTAACAGTAAAGGCTGACAGGTTTTTCAACCCATAGGGGCCAGCAAACCTACACAAGTCGCCTGGCGTTGCTCTTGCCCTTTAAGGTTAAGTCAGCAGGCAGCCGGCCCACTCACCTCCGTTGCTGGGCTGGTCGCACACCTCGTACACCTTGTAGGGCTTGACGGGCGTCTCCTTGGTTCCGTCGTACCTCAGTTTGAACTCCCGGCTCTTGTTGAGGGCGCAGCGCAGGTTGGCCTTCCACTTGGCCGGGTCGGGCTCGTCCACGCCCTCCTGGTACTTCCCCGTCTCCAGAGCCCAGGCCTGATGACGGCGGTGGAAATACACAAAGCCTGTTATTAAAAGATTAGCGTGGGGCAGACACGTGAAGCAACGATATGAAGATGAGGAAGGACTGATGAGAACAGACGATCACTGAATCACACAGAAAACAACTGGGGCCGACCGTCATTGACTGATAATCAATATGATGGATCAATGAATGATCCACACACACACACACACACACACACACACACACACACACACACACCCCCCCCCCTATAATGAACAGGGTTAGCCGTGTAATGCAGTTCATCCTCCATGTAACACGGCCTCTCTCCAAGACCCAACCACACAACAAACTTGTGTTCCCGGTCTTCGCTTCAGAGAAACAAACGAATTAAACTGCCAACAAGGAAATGGCTCCATGTGATTTAACCAAACTTTCCAAAGCAAGAAAAGAGTGAAATGAAACCCAGGGGCTCTTCACAGGATAGTCTGGAAAGGAAGTAGCCGGTTAGCATTTCTTGCTTCTATTTCTGCTATTTGGGTTGCGGGTCAAACCTTTGCCCTCCAAACATTGCTAAATACGGGATGAACACACAGTGTGTGTGTGTGCGTGCGTGTGCGCGTGTGTGTGTGTGTCTGTTCAGTACCAACGCTTAGAGTGAGCAGAGAGTGCTTATGGTTCAGGCTCAGGGTTCAGTGGAAGGCTCCAGGTCCACTTTGATCCATGTGTGAGATTAAGATTAAGCCCGACCATAAGAGAAAATAAATACTACGCAAAACTTGGCCCAAATATAGACTGAATTAAGAGGAACTCAAAGCCCAAACTAATCCCTGAACACCTGATCTAATGGTTTACTCTGATTAGTTCGTAGTAAGGATGTATCGGCTTCTGTGGCTCATCAGGCTTTTGTGGCTGGCTGTTGTACATGTGGCACTGACACGGACACACACACGCGCACGCACACACACACACACACGCACCCACACGCACACCAGACACGCACCCAGACACGCACCCACGCACACGCTGCAGCACCTTGAAGATGGTGTTCTCCTCGTCCGACATCGGCATGTGGCGCGTGGCGTGTCTCCAGGGGATCTGGAAGAAGCGCTGCTCCTCAGAGAGCCACTGAAGGCCCGGGTAGTGCCCCCCGTTGACCTGGGCCAGGAGCCAGGGCTTCAGGCGGATCCTCCGAGGCTGGACGCTCATGGTGGAGGGGGGGGGGGGGGGGGGAGAGAGGGGAGCTGCCGGGCTCAGGGTGGGAGGGTGTAGTGGGGGAGGCACCGGGCCCGGGGTGGGGGGGGTGTAGTGGGGGAGGCACCGGGCTCAGGGTGGGAGGGTGTAGTGGGGCAGGCACCGGGCTCAGGGTGGGAGGGTGTAGTGGGGGAGGCACCGGGCCCGGGGTGAGGGAGGATCGGTACTGGTGGTTCTGGTGGTGGTTGTGGTTCTGGTGGTGTCTTCTGGTGGTGGTGGTATATGGTGGTGTATGGTGGTGGTGGTTCTGGTGGTGGTGGTATATGGTGGTGGTGGTTCTGGTGGTGGTGGTTCTGGTGTATGGTGGTGATGGTGGTGCTGGTATATGGTGGTGTCTTCTGTGAGGGAGACACAGCAAATATTAATCATTCTCTGTCTTTCTTGGACTAACTGATGGACAAACAAGGCCTCATTCTTAAAAGGCCATTTAATTCTCATTCTCACATTCACACTTTTTGTTCTAAATGTAGGATATTGTAGGAGTGCATGAGGATTTAAATCAATCAATCAATCAATAAAAAACCTCATAGTCTCAATGAACTAAACAGAGTTTAAAGGTCAGCATGGTGATGGTAACAGAGGAGAGTTGTGTGTGAAACGACCTGTGACTAAATCAGAATATAAACGTCTTAGTAGACGTGATGACGGTGTATAAGAACTCATGTAGGAGTTTATAGGCTCAAACTAACTAACTAAACTACTAACTAACTAAACTACTAACTAACTCAACTACTAACTAACTCCCACCAATAAGACTCAACCCGGATCGATCAACATCACACTGATGACTAAAGGAAACTGGTGTCTATATTGTCTCGGTTTTTGTGTTAGCAATATGGATTTAAAGCAAATGTTTTTATGACTCGTATACAAATATCACAACAACAACAACAACAACAACAACAGAAGCCCGTCGTTTAAACTGGTCATCACGTTACTCTGTGTATTCATCTTATTATTACCGTCTGATATGAATCACATTATATTATCATATCATCTTCATTATTCTTCTTCTTCTTATTATTATTAACACGTCCAACTTGCCTGTTCTTCCCACCGGGGAGGTCGCCGGTCCGTTCGGGGGTCAGAACACCTCGGAACCATCAAGCCCCATGACTGGGGGGGGGGAGAATAACCAGAACACCGAGTACGGGAGGAGAACAACCAGAACACCGAGTATGGGAGGAGAACAACCAGAACACCGAGCAGAAAAGGAGCCGGAAATGTACCGAGGAGCGGCAACGAGGCTCGTTGGGAAAACCAAACACGTCGCGGAGCGAATGCGGTGTTTGCAGAACTAGCGCCACCCTTCCGGGTGTCACATGAGACGGAAACGAGCCGTCAGTGTCGCTCCACTCACTTCGGCAGCGCTGAGGCCCGAGTCTACAGATTAAGTATACAGACCACAGTCTACAGACTACAGCAACAGACTACAGTCCACAGACAACAGATACAGGCTACAGACTACAGACTACAGACTGCAGATACAGACCACAGACTACAGGCTACAGACTACAGTGAGTCAGACCCGGTTCAACACCCACCTTATAGTCACTGGCATTTGACTTTAATGTCAAATGCCAAATTTAATGTCAAATGTCAAATGCAAACGCTTTAATGTCACTAATGACGAATTGAACACTGGACTCTCCGTGTCAAACAGGGACAGTGACTGTTCTGTGTAACCACACACGTACTGCCGGGGCCAGGGGCCCCTTCTCACAGGGGGGACATTACTCATATGCTTTCTACCATTTGTACTCTTAGATGGAGCTATTTGTATTTCAAAACTTTTCAACCTAAATACTTGACCTGTTTCATAGTAATACACAGAAACACGTTTCAATATGAATCATGTTAATACCACTTATAGTATATCATTAATTATATAATAATAATAAAAAGAGGGTCATTTTATTCTAATTGCATTTCGACTCAACTTGACAGCATTTATACTTTTCAAGTAATTGATCCTAAAAGCTTTCAGAGCAGTTAACAGTTACAAGATGAACAGTTACAACAGTAACAAGACATAGCCCTATGACTATGAACAGTAAGAACAGTAACAAAACATAGTCCTATGACTATGAACAGTAACAAGATGAACAGTAACAAGACATAGTCCTATGACTATGAACAGTAACAAGACATAGTCCTATGACTATGAACAGTTACAAGATGAACAGTAACAAAAAACATTTAAAAGCATTTTGTAGTCCAGCAGCATCATGAATACAGTGCAGTAACTGTATGAGTCCAGAAAGTCCAGCAAAGTATGATAGTGTTGGAACCGGCGACCGGACAGAAGGGGGGAGAAGAGATGGTGAACAGGGTGGTTGCAGTCCTTTGTGATGAAGATGGCCTTCTTCCGACATCTGGTCCTACAGATCTCCTCAATGCATTGAAGTGAACACCCGATGATCTTCTCTGCCGTCCTCACGACCCTCTGGATGGCTTTCTTGTCCTGTTCAGTGGTGTCTCCGTACCACACGGTGACGCCACTCGTCAGGACGCTCTCTACGGTGCCACGGTAGAAGTTCACCAGCCACCGTTGGCCTATTCTGCTTTTCCTGAGGCACCGCAGGGAATAGAGGTGCTGGTGTGTCTTCTTCAGCTTCTTCGGTGTCCCGTCCAGGCTGATGGTGGAGTGGGTGCCCTGGTGGCTCCTGAAGTCCACGATGAGCTCCTTAGTCTTGCTGACATTCAGTGCGAGGCTGTCCTCACACCATCACGTCAGCTAGACTACCTCATCTCTGTACTCCGTTTCATCGTCCTCGCTTATCAGGCTGATGACTGTGGTGTCTGTGTAGTTACACAGAACAGTCGCTGTCCCTGTTTGACACGGAGAGTGTCCAGTGTTCAATTCGTCATTAGTGACATTAAAGCGACCATGCCAAATGCCAGTGACTACTTGATAATCAGATTATTGCTGTGCGTGGCAGTACAGTCATGTGTGTACAGCGAGTACAGCCGGGGACCGAGGCAGCAGCCTTGGGGTGCTCCGGTGTTGAGGACCAGAGAGGATGAGATGTTGTTCCCAATCTTCACCACTTGAGGCCTGCCCGTCAGGAAGTCCATAATCCAGTTACAGATGGGGGCGCCCAGACCTAGGTCCCTCAGTTTCAGGACCAACTTGGAGGGAACGATGGTGTTGAACACCGAGCTGTAGTCAATGAATAGCAGTCTGGCGTAGGTGTCCCTCCTGTCTAGGTGCTGCAGGGCCGTGTGTAGTGCCAGGGAAATGGGGTCGTCTACAGACCTGTTTGGTCTGTATGCAAACTGGAGTGGGTCTAGGGACTGAGGCTTATTACCTTGGTCTTTTTGGGTAACGGCACAATGGTTGACTGGCATGGTCCTAATAAACCCAGACAGTCTAATCCACTTATTGATCCTTATTCAAATCATTAGCAGAAAGCTCTTTAAAAAAAACAAGTTATCATAACAGCATTACAGAACACATCATAGTAATTAAGCCCATGCCCCTGATTTTTGGCGGATGTATTTTTTTCCCCAAAGCTAACATGGGCGGGACTAATGAACAAAATATGCTTGATTGATTGGCGTAAATGGTCCCCGTCTGTAGATATGCATTATTTTATATTACAGCACAATTTTATAATTTAAAGCAAATTATTTGGCGGACCCCCTCCAGGGACCGAGGGGCCGGGGACCGAGGGGCCGGGGACCCAGGGGTCCG
The DNA here is from genome assembly GCA_027704905.1 of Muraenolepis orangiensis. NCBI lineage: Eukaryota > Metazoa > Chordata > Actinopteri > Gadiformes > Muraenolepididae > Muraenolepis > Muraenolepis orangiensis. Next base: position 12,744,670 of record CM051022.1, on the reverse strand, counting down.
GGGACCCAGGGGTCGGGGACCGAGGGGCCGGGGACCCCACACATCTATACTACATACCTAGTTACATGGCACACACCACACTGCACCTTTTGTGTGGATATCTATTCTAATTTGCACTACTGTATAAAGGACACCACAATATATATATATATATATATATATATATATACTGTACAGTTTAGGTTTATTTTACAGGCTTAGTTAAAAAAAAAAAATGGAAAATGTTAAATTGTTGTTTATAAGTGTGTTATGAGGATTACTAGACAATTTCGTTGTACAATGACAATAAAGGCCTTCTGATTCTGATTCTGATTCATTGCATTGAACCGAATATCAAGTGAAGACATGATCCTGAAGGAAGGAAAAACGCTTTTTAAATTAAAAACTAAACGAAAATAAAAACCTGTTAAAACAGTGGTAGATATGGCAGCATTCGACCACATGTACATCACAATGACACAAGTAGACTACATGAAAGCACTGTTTTAAAAATCCAAATCTCCAGGGCTGTTTCTTAAGGACACCTCCAGCCGCTCTATACGCAATGTGACGCAACGCGGTGTCGTGTCGACAGGGGGCGCTAATGATCAAGATACCCACCATGGGAGGAGAACGCAGAGAACAGGGAGCCACACTCATTTGCATATTGTATTTGCTGCCGTACTCGAAGCACACAAAGGCATTCGTGAAATAAAGAGCTGTTTCCAAACAGTTAGAGTAAGTCATTCATTATGCTTTTTTCACATTTTTCTATCAAAAGAACCATATGTTGGACTGGCCTCTGACCATCAATCTAAACGTAAATGTAATGTATTGGACGTGTTGATTTAGTTGAATTACACATTTAATGACCATTCCAATTAATGTTATTAGTCGTCATGCAGACGGTGTTGGTGTTTTTTTTTTTATGGCCCTCAATGAAAGTTTAATTGAATATAGTCCAAGGGATGTGATAAACTCTAGTCATTAAAAGCTATTTGACTTCTGCGTATCAACCTCTCATCTCATGATAAGCACAAGTGATGTGGCTGGCTGGTTGGCTGGTTGGCTGGCTGTCTGTCTGTCTGTTTGGTTGGCTGGTTGGCTAGTTGGCTGGTTGGCTGGTTGGCTAGTTGGCTGGCTGGCTGGTTGGCTAGTTGGCTGGCTGGCTGGCTGGTTAGCTGGATGGTTGGCTGGTTGGCTAGTTGGCTGGTTGGCTAGTTGGCTGGCTGGGTTGCTGGCTGGCTGTCTGGCTGGCTGGCTGGCTGGCTGGTTGGCTAATTGGCTGGCTGGCTGGTTGGCTAGTTGGCTGGTTGGCTGGCTGGCTGGTTGGCTAGTTGGCTGGCTGGTTGGCTGGCTGGCTGGCTGGTTAGCTGGATGGTTGGCTGTCTGTCTGTCTGTCTGTCTGGTTGGCTGGCTGGCTAGCTGTCTGGTTGGCTGGCTGGCTGTCTGTCTGTCTGGTTGGCTGGCTGTTTGGCTAGTTGGCTGGCTGGCTGGTTGGCTGGCTGGTTGGTTGGCTGGCTGGCTGGCTGGTTGGCTGGTTGGCTGGTTGGCTGGCTGGCTGGCTGGTTAGCTGGATGGTTGGCTGGCTGGCTGGTTGGCTGGCTGGCTGGTTGGTTAGTTGGCTGTCTGTCTGGCTAGCTGGCTGGCTGGCTGGCTGGCTGACTGGCTGGCTGGCTGGCTGGCTGGCTGGTTGGCTGGCTGGCTGTCTGGTTAGTGACAGCAGCGAACTCTGCGCTCAAATCTCATCTCCTTTATGTTTGGGAAGGATTAATCCAATCAAGGGCAATGACACAGAACCCCCCCCCCACCCCATTGCAAATGGGCTGTGCTGATTGACTTATTAATCAGGTTAGGAGGGCCTTGGGGCCTCTTGAGGGATGCTGTCAGGTGTGAATGGTGTCTCTCTGGAGCATATGGAGATCACAGGTGAGATGTTTAACTACCATAGGAGAAAAAAAAGAGAAAAGGTAGTATCTTTGAATCCTCCTCGGAGGTACTCTGTATTTCCTCCTGCATTTAGTTTGTCTCCGCTGTCAAAGTCGTAGAACACAAGTCGGTATTTGTCAACAGTAAGTAAGTAGAAATCAACCGATTGGTTCTCTGTGACCCGGAGACGGAAGGTTCACGCAAAGCAATCTCACAAATTGTCAATGAAACGTAAACCTAGCAATGGTGTGGGCAGAGGGCCGGGGGCTCAGGTTGGGCTTCGGAGGAGACTCAATAAGCTCAATACTGTAGTGAGAAAACACACGTAGGCTATGTGTACGTGTGTACTATGTACTATGTGTATGTGTGTACTATGTGTACGATGTGTACTATGTACTATGTGTGTACATGTGTACTATGTACTATGTGTACTATGTGTACGTGTGTACTATGTACTATGTGTACGTGTGTACTATGGACTGTGTACGTGCATACTATGTGTACTATGTGTACGATGTGTACTATGTACTATGTGTGTACGTGTGTACTATGTACTATGTGTACGTGTGTACTATGGACTATGTGTACGTGCATACTATGTGTACTATGTGTACGATGTGTACTATGTACTATGTGTGTACGTGTGTACTATGTACTATGTGTGTACTATGTACTATGTGTATGTGTGTACTATGTACTATGTGTAAGTGTGTACTATGTACTATGTGTAAGTGTGTACTATGTACTATGTGTACTATATACTATGTGTACGTGTGTACTATGTGTACTATGTGTACGTGTGTACTATGTGTACTATGTGTATGTGTGCACTATGTGTAAGTGTGTACTATGTACTATGTGTACATGTGTACTTTGTACTATGTGTACTATGTACTATGTGTACTATGTGTACTATGTGTACTATGTACTATGTGCACGTGTGTACTATGTACTATGTGTATTATGTACTATGTGTACGTGTGTACTGTGTACTATGTGTACGTGTGTACTATGTACTATGTGTACTATGTACTATGTACTATGTGTACGTGTGCAAGGCCAGCATACTTTAATAAGACAATTGAAAAAGCATTTCCACACCACATTATGTACAGATGTCACTGTGCTGACAACCGCTGCAAACGAAACACTTTTATTCTTTTTCTCCAAAAAGTAGAGTTGATGACGATCAACTCAAGTCGCTCAAGGCCAAAAGTAAAACAAATCAAAAAGCAAAAGTCTATAAAGTCACCCTGTCCCCAACATCACGCCATTCCTTCTACTGCCCAAAGTCTGTGACGTATGAATGTATAAACTCCTTCAAAGTAGAGTCTCCAGCTCACTTCTCTTTCCTCAGACAAGTTCTCCCCCCCCCTCCCCCCCTCTCCCTCCCCTCCCCCCTCTCCCTCCCCTCCCCCCTGCAATCGCTGTCCGTTTCGAGTCCATCATCTCGTCTTATCGTCTGCGACGGAGTCGTCATCATCCCTGTCGTGGTGGTGGGAGACACAGATCACGGACCGGTGAGGGTTCTCGTCGGCTCGTTTCTGCGCGGCTGCGGTTCTGCTCCCGCGACCCTCGTCTGTGCTGGGCTTCCCCCCGGCCCGCCCCGGCGCTGAGAGAGGTTCTTCCGGAGCGGTGCGGAGGGAGCGCGTGGCGCCGTCTTCTCCCTCTTGAACTCTGCTCCACGTCTTGCCGGCGTGCTTCGACCCGACCTCCTCAGCTCCGCAGCCTACAGACGGGGGAGCCGCCCCCGGTGCCGATGATGTCCGGCCTCTTGTCTCTTCTTGGCCGGGGTACCGCCCCTGAGGCGGGGGCAGCGGGAGCTTCCTGGTGTAGAGCCCCGATAGCCTCCCGCCGAGGCCTCCCGGGCCAGAGCGCTCGCTGCCGGCGTCCGCGGAGAGCGAGACGTCGGTGAAGGGTATGTCGTCAGGGAGGACCGTGTGTCGGCTGGGGTCCGCCTACAAATCATAGAGTGGAATCATAACGGTGTGTCATCGCGTCACGTGGAGCCACATCGATGATCGACGGATGGCGGGGTCATGGGGACGTGGGACCAATGTCTGTTTGTGAGACACGTTGCTGGGTCTAAACAACACGCCACCAAACGCCAGCTCGTTGTGTGTTTGTAAAACTACCACAACGCCTATTGGCACAGACACACACAACCACAGGAGGGACGGAACACGTACACACGCACACCAGCACAACATGGACGCCCACCAGAACCACTCACCCTTTGGAAGCGTATTAAGCTCTAGAAAAGCAGCATTAAGGACGTACCACCGTGCAAGGAATAGAGAGAGACACAGAGATGAGGAGGGGGGGAATGTCAGCTTTAAGATGCATCAGGTCAGCAGCTCAGCAGGTCAGCAGGTCAAGCACCACTAGGGATCACTGTCCAACACACTGTGTTTGTGTGTGTGTGTGTGTGTGTGTGTGTGTGGAGGGAGGGAGGGAGGGAGGGGCCACTCAAAACTCTCACCACATTTGGATCCTTCCCTAGCGTCAGAGCGCCCTGGTGGACGGGGTCTTGTCTGTCTCTCCGTCTCCTCCGGACCAAGTGAACCGTCAGGACGAAGGCGGCCCCCGCAGCGGCGAGCACCAGGAGCAGGGCGCCTCCCGCCAGCCTGGGGTCCACGTCCCCAAACAGAGGCTCCTCCCGGGACTGGCCTCTGGGCACTGCAGCCATGAGAGAGAGAGACCACCAGAAGAATGAGGAAATGGGCAAATTGGTCCTGATAAACGGAGGCACTCTTTGTTTGGCTGCGACCGCTAGGATGTCAATTTCTTGGCTCGCAAACATTGGGTTTGAATTGAGAGCAGCGGCGCCAGCCTAGTTCCCCTTTAATATACGGAGCGTCGCTGGTCTGTCGAAGCCATTTTTATCTTTGCATTTAGCCAATTGCTTATTCAAGCTGGAAGCGTTTTGTTGATGGGGAAAACGACTGCACCTCATTTGGAATCCAAGCGTCGTCTGTTCAAAGTGATGATGCTGGCTGGCGAGGTCCTAGGTGGACTTAACTGATGACATCTTCACTTTCTATACTGAAAAAGTCCAATTAGTTCTTAAAACATTTGTTAGTTTTTCACACCTCCTTCTGTACTGTTCTGTACACAATGCTACATGGCACCGTATGAAGCTCATGAAGCTGCTTAATGCTACATGGCACCGTATGAAGCTCATGAAGCTTCTTAATGCTACTTGGCACCGTATGAAGCTCATGAAGCTTCTTAATGCTACATGGCACCGTATGAAGCTCATGAAGCTGCTTAATGCTACATGGCACCGTATGAAGCTCATGAAGCTTCTTAATGCTACATGGCACCGTATGAAGCTCATGAAGCTGCTTAATGCTACATGGCACCGTATGAAGGTCATGAAGCAGCTTAATGCTACATGGCACCGTATGAAGCTGCTCATGAAGCTGCTTAATGCTACATGGCACCGTATGAAGCTCATGAAGCTGCTTAATGCTACATGGCACCGTATGAAGCTCATGAAGCTGCTCGTGAAGCTGCTTTTTTCTATAATTTCATTTGGGCCACAAGCTACTGGAGCTTTCCATGCCTTTAAAACCCCCTCATCCAGAAGTCCCATGTGACCGTGAAGTACGGCTCTACATGGGCGGTTGTTTTGGCTAGAGCAGTGGTTCTCAACACTTTTCACACCAACAGTTTATGGTTCATAACATGCACATACATTTCCCTCCCCCAAAAACGTTGTGTGCTGGTGAGCGTGTACCACTGGGCTAGTGCGTAGTAGTGAGCGGTGAAGTGATCAGGGGATGATGGGCCTTATCTCATTAAGGGCCTAGATGAGTGTTCCTCTGGTAGAAGATTACCATCCAAACTCCTCCCTAGGTGACCTAGGAGTGCCCTGTATCGCGCCCTTCAGGAACCATACCACACAGTTGCAGGCTATTGACCGTCTCAAAAGGGATTTTATAATTGTGATTCGCTTGGGTTTGTTGTGGCTCGTCCGAGGGCTTCTGTAGCAGTGCTCCCTGTACAGGTATTTTCACCTCTTTGTATTCTGGAACATACCTGCTTGGCCTCGCTGCAGAACCTCAATGTCCAGTGAAGCTGTGAGCCTTTCTCCGGATTCCTCATCCCTAGCCACCACCTTCAGGACAAAGTCATTGCACAAAGACAACTAATTGACCCTTTTGTAGCAGAAGAGAATGACGTTGTTATATAGCAGACATAGCAGATAGCGGCAGATACCTCCAGGATGTGCCTGTCGAAGGCGTGCAGGCGTTCGGTCCTCGCGATCACAATCCCATCCCGGGTTATAGAGTACAATCCTTCACTCGCAGACCGGGGAAGGAGTGCGTAAACTATCTTGGGATTTACTCCCTGTAATGAATATGGTAGCGTAGTCAAACAAAAGGGCCTTTCCTCTCCAATACTTTGGTGCCAGATACTGTATTACTTTAAATTGCTACCAACTGCAGCCATAAAAAAAAGGCAAAATCTTCAAGGCCGCTTTGTCACTGTACCTCAGTGATTTGCTACAGTTATCTAAAAGTGATCTACTTTTTTATAATTAAATGTCAAACAACAATGTGAAATATGGAATGATACTACATGAAGCATGATCTCGGCTGGAAATGGTTACATGTTTATTATATACACGGTTAATAATAAAGTCCAGAATGTGTGAGCACACGACTTACGTCCTGGAAGTCGCGGTCGGTGGCCGAGACGAGGAGCACTCGGTTCCCGTAGGTGGAGACGATGGCGGCCGGGCGGTCGCTCTCGATGACGAAGCCTTTGTAGGTGGTGGTGTTGAAGGCGGGAGGGAAGCGGTTCTCCGCCAGCACCCTCACCAGCGCTGTGGCCACGCTGTACTTCTTGGGGTCGTTCAGCTGAGAGGCCTGTGGCGGTAAACAAGTTGGGATCATCGTCTCCCCGAAGCCCGAGTCATGGCTGACTGAGATCTCTGATCTCTGCAGGTTTACCATAATGCGGAGTCTGAACATCGGTGTTAGTTTTTTGTTTTCCATGCGTCTCGTCAGCCTCACTTCTCCCGTCTCGTTGTCGATTGAGAATCTGCCGTTGTCGGCGCCTGTGGAGCGAGAGTCCTTGGTGATGCTGATCGACGATGAGCTACCTTGAGAGTAACTTGTGTACGAGTCTCTTCGGAGATGGATTCAAGAAGATGCCGATAAGATAACACTGCATCAGCGATGATGAGGTGAATTGGTACACGTGGAGAAGTACATTCAGCTAAGCATTATGTTGTTCTCTGAGGAACAATATCCCTCAGTAGGTGAAGTATAGATAGATATGAAAAACACAATAAACAGGGACTGTGTCACATTAATATGGAACTGTTTATGCTAACAGTCTGTGAGACTGATATGTGAGGGATATGTTCTAGCCAGAGGCCTTGGAACCAACGTGTGTGTAAGCTGTGTTTTACTGTTGAAGAGTCTGTTTCCTAGGTAAACAGTGTAATACACTATGTGAATGTAGCTATCGGTAAAGGGAGTTTACTTGAGTGAATATTATGTGGAATATTCCGGGTCAATCATTAGGAAGTTTGTGTGACCGACGGGTGCTGAGGGAAATGATTGAGATGCAGTTTGGCCAATGTTTGCGTGCAGGGCTTAAGTTGAGCCAACATGACCGACCAATGGGGGCATGCGAGAGGGCGGGACATAAGGAAGCATAAGCGGAATCATTTTAGGGATTTAGAATTCCTGTTGCTCAAGGATGCTTACAGGCTGAAAACAATGAGTTCATTCCTATTCAGTACCGTCTAGGAGTGGAACAGCCTAGCCGCTAGACTATCCTGCATCTGATCAATTACTTGGCAATGTCTTTGTAACAATTATATTTGATCAGTTTTATCACCTATAACAGAGCACTGTTTTCAACCAGATCGCAGTTTTAAAGAGACAGTAACAGCTAGGATTCTACCTGAAAGCAGCGTGAATGTGAGCTGAGTCCTGAGGCCTCTGTCTCCGTCCACCGCCTGTATGGGACCAGGGGAGAACCCCAGAGCCACGCCCTGAAACACATGACACTTTCTGTCAAAACCGGCCCTTCAAGTCCACCAGGCTGGAGCAGAGGCCTGGTGCCTCACCTGGTCTGCCTCTGTGATGTTGGTCGTGTAGATCGGGTTGGTGCAGACGGGGAGCTTAAGGTTGGCGGGGGCCGGCGTGCACGGGAGGAACACGGGATACTGGTCGTCCCCGTCCTTAATGTGGACCGTCAAGGTGGCGGTCGCGTTGTATTTGTCTTTGGTGCTCATCTCCTGAAGAGCAGACAGCAGTCAGAGGCTGCAGGCTCCCCGAGGGAGGGATGTTTACCCATCTTGGGGGTAGCTGGTGACTACTAGGAGCTGACTAGGAGGTTTGAGGTTCAGTAATAAGGCTTAATTAACCTCCACTGGCCTCCAAACCAGCCTGTTGATTTAATGACGATGGGATTAACACGCATTACCACGGCGTAGATAACCAGCTGGAGTTGTGTTTTGCTCTCGTAGTCCAGTGGCTTGTCCAGTAGCACATGTCCGCTGTTTGGCAAATCGATCCTGAAGTAGCTGGCGTGAGGCTGTAGTGGGGGACATGAGGCTCATGCTTCCATGATCGGCGTTTACCCCCCCGGGTCACATGAGTCCTAGGGGCGGTCCACTGTCGGTCGGCACAAGTGAAACTCGAATGTTCAAATGTAGTCTGGCTTATGACAGCTAACAAAAAACATAATTTTACTCAAAGATAGAAACCAAAGAAAGCAAAGACTAACAACAGACCAGGGGCCCACCAGCATCTGTTCTCATCTCAAATGGGTCAATTTGTTACAAACTGCGTTGCTGTGAGAAGTGCGTTAGGAACGCTGAGGATGTGATTAGAAATAAGTGAAAGCATACCGAAGTTTTGTCAATGATATAGAGTAAAACATCCTCGTCTGCGTCTGTCGCCTGGACCGTGAAAACCACAGAATTCACCGGCGCAAGCTGCAGAGAAACGATGATGTCAGTGTTGTGCACATGACACCAACATCATTACCGCTGACAGAACGCACGGGCCTCAGACGAGGCTGACTAGATAAACACTAGATATGTGTAAGACCCTCATACCTCGCTGATATGAAGCGGTCGGATCGTCTTTTCCACAAACTCCGGCACGTTGTCGTTCTCATTCAGTATCTCCACGATGACCCTGAAGTAACTCTGAGAAGAAGCAGCGGGGTTTGAAAACCATTTGTGGTTCCCATGACACAAAGAAAAAAACCATGTTTTAATTTAAATACACGCACCTGCATGATGTCATCTTCATAACATATTAATTCGGCCAAGAGGATCGCTCCTTGAACCTTTTTGGAAAACAACAGAATGTTATTTTTTTTAACCGAATGTCAAAGTAGCGATTTGAGAAGATTGAGTTGATCTGGCGCCTAAAGGAAGAGGCCCTGACCTCCCGGTCCAGCCCCCTGGAGAGCGAGGAGTTCAAGCGAATGGTTCTGCCATCCAGGAACAGCCAGCTGGCGTCCCTACCGCCGAGGCACAGGCGCACCGCGCCGGCCCCCGGGTCTCCGATGATGCTGAGGTTGGAGACGAACTGTCCCATCGGGCTGTTCTCACGCACCGTGGCGAAGATGTCTGACCCGCCCAGGCAAAGGCTGGCTGGGAGACACGCAGGTCATACCTAACATTTATTACATGGTGCATTGCCTAGCAGGCCTTAGACAGGACATGACATCACACATGAACCGGCCTTAGCCAGCCTTAACATGATCATCATCTAACCATACCGTGGCGGAACATGGCAGAACATAACATATTAACGCAACTACTTTTCTGACTTGCACTACTGTGTATATAGGGCCAACGCAATACGTGTATATGCATACAGTTTTTATTTGGACATTTGTTAACCTGTTCATTTTAGTAGCTTAGTTTGCTTTAAATCATTTATAAATTGTAATGGTCACTTGAGGATTTAGTTATACTTGTTGTACACCCTTATGACAATAAAGGCATTCTGGTTCTGAACGGCCCAGGCCTTCGCCAGCGATATCATGACAGTTCATGACACAGCCTGACATAACATGACGCTACCTCGCTTTGCCGCCCGTACACCAAGACTTTGACCCACAGTGATTCTGTGGGGATGACAGGTGCCAGGGCTCGGCATTATCATTGAAATAATCCCAACGATGTGTTGGGGATAGAAAGCTAGCTTGTGGCTGATGTAAGACCTGTTCAGGTTCTAGCTCTGCTCCTCCTCAGCGTGGATGGATCAAAGGCTTTTCCTTCCTAATTGGCCGGGGGAGATGGTCAGGTGGAGGTGCGATACTGCTCCGAGTGCTGGGGTGCTGCAGTGTGACCTACCTGTGATGACATGGGAGGGTAACTTCACAGCTAGCTCCCACAGGAGCAGCCTCCATGGGTTCAGCATCGTCTTCCTCCTCCTCTTCCTCCTCCACTCTCCTCCACCTCAGCACAGCCTAAGGACCACCGTCACTACCATCTCATCCTCATCATCACCATCTCATCCTCATCATCCCCGTCTCATCCTCATCATCACCATCTCATCCTCATCATCACCGTCTCATCCTCATCATCATCATCTCATCCCAATGATATGATCTCATCAATTACTTTTAAATTTTACCACACATTTTTTAAATATATTTAGCGTCGATTGCATGATAACAAATCGCCTTACTAGTGATCACATCTGGTGCTTTTTGGGAAAGGAAGAAATACTTTTTCATTAATGGACAAATAAAGTGGCAGTTAATTTGGCTCACACCTCTTCCCACTCACAGGGAATGGAAGGGAGGAAGCATTCCATTGTACTTGTTGCATCTTGTATAGGCTGCTAGGCAACCATACCGATGCTCCAGTTATAATTATAACTGCTGCAAAGCATGGCAAACCGTTAATTGTTATCGTTCCTCTGAACATGGTATACATGATTCACCGACACCTTAAAGGTAGTTTGAACCGTGATGTTACATGAGGCTCGCACAATGCATGGGTTCACCTCCCCCCTCTGGTGGTCCTCTCCTCCCCCCTGGTGGTCCTCTCCTCCCCCTGGTGGTCCTCTCCTCCCCCCTGGTGGTCCTCTCCCCCCCTGGTGGTCCTCTCCTCCCCCTGGTGGTCCTCTCCTCCCCCCTGGTGGTCCTCTCCCCCCCCTGGTGGTCCTCTCCTCGCTGGTTATATTGCTTTGCTCTGCGGCACGTAGCACCTGCACACACCATTGCATCTCATACATTTTTTCTCTCTCTCTCTCTCTCTCTCTCTCTCTCTCTCTCTCTCTCTCTCTCTCTCTCTCTCTCTCTCTCTCTCTCTCTCTCTCTCTCTCTCGCTCACTCTCTCTCTCTCGCTCTCTTCGCCCCCTCGATGGTTGTCTTACACCAAGACATGTATGGTTAAACATAGCCTCTGTTCGTTCCTGCTTGTACACCTCTCTATGAGTCGTGGTATGAGTCGTGGTATGAGTA
>CM051022.1:12718303-12728303 GCA_027704905.1 Muraenolepis orangiensis | reverse complement strand
AGGCTTTCTCAAAATCTATGAAGTTCACATAGACAGAAGAGTTCCATTCAATGGACTGTTCGATGATAATTCTAAGGGTGGCGATTTGGTCTCCACAGGATCGGTTGTTCCTGAAGCCAGCCTGGTTTTCCCTCAGTTTCTCATCGACCCCCTTCTGGAGCCTTTCCAGCAGGATGTGGTTGAGCACCTTCCCCGGTGTTGACAGGAGCATTATTCCTCTGTAGTTTTTACATTCCCTGAGGTCTCCTTTCTTGGGGATTTTCACGATGTGGCCATCTTTCCAGTCAGATGGGACATTTTCTTTCTCCCAGATGGTTTGCATGAGGTGGTGAAGCATGTTGGTGGAGGTTTCAATGTCCGCCTTAAGAGCTTCTGCTGGGATCCCGTCTGGTCCCTCTGCTTTCCCTCCTCTTAAGGCCTTAATGGCTTTTCTGGTTTCTGTCTTGGTGGGGGGGTTGCAGTTTATCTCCAACAGATTTGGGGCTGGTGGGATATCTGCTTCCAGTTGAGGAGGCTGCCTGTTGAGCAGATCTCTGAAGTGTTCAGTCCATCTGTTCAACTGTTCTTCCTTGGTTGTGAGGAGTACGCCCTGTGGGTTTTTGATGTGTGCCTGTGTGTGTCTGAATTTGCCTGTGAGCTTTTTGGTAGTTAGGTATAGGTCCTTCAGGTTGTTCTTTCCCGCTGCTTCCTCTGCCTGTTGTGCTAAATCCTCAATGTATTTCTTCTTGTCTCTGCTTACACTTCTTTTCACTTCCTTGTTTGCTGCTGCATATTCTTTCTGTGCTACCGCCTTGGTGGCTCTGGTTTTACTTCTATTTACTGCCTCTTTTTTCTTCCTCCTCTCGATCACTTTTCTGTCTGAATCCCCGGATAGCCAGAGTTTGTTGGCTGTCTTCCTTCTCCCTACCACTTTCTCACATGTGTCTTTCCACATGGTTTTCAGACCCTTCCATATCTCCTCCACTTCATTTAAAGTTTCTATTTCTAACGCTTGATACCGGTTGTGAAGTTCCACTTTGTAGAGTTCTGATGTACCTATATCCTGAAAAAGCTGTGTGTTGAATTTGACCCTACCTTCCCTGTGCTTCATGCGTTTTAACTTCAGCTGGATCTTTGCTGTAAGGAGGTGGTGGTCAGATCCTGCGTCTGCTCCTCTTCTGGCTCTGACATCCAGCAAAGAGTGCCTAAACTTTTGGCTTATGCAGATGTGGTCAATCTGGTTTTCTGTGGTGTGGTCAGGAGACACCCAGGTGGCTTTATGGATGTTCTTGTGTTGGAATACTGACCCACCGATGACCAAGTTGTTATCTGCACAGGCTGCTGCGAACCTCTCTCCATTTGCATTCATGGTGCCTAGTCCTTCTCTACCCATAACTGGTTCAAAGCCGTTGTTGTTTCCCCCTATCTTAGCGTTCATGTCTCCCATCAAGATTATGATGTCCTTTCCTTTCCTGTCCTGGAGAATGGTGTATAGTTGGTTGTAGAATTGATCCTTGGTTTCATCATCAGTGTCATTGGTGGGGGCGTAGCATTGTATCACTTGGAGGTTTATTTTCTTGTGTGTGGTTTGGAATTTGGCTGTGATGATCCGTGAGTTGATGGGTTCCCAGCTGATAAGAGCCCTCTGTGCTTCTTTGGACAGCATGAACGCTACTCCCTCAGTGTGTGGTGCAGAGTCCTCTGGATGTCCTGAGTAGAGTATGGTCTCTCCACTCGCCAGCTTGACCTGCCCTGACTGAAGCCACCTGGTTTCCCCCAGACCAAGGAGAGATATCCCGTACCTCTTCATCTCCTCCGCAATCACTGCTGCCTTTCCTCCAGCATACATGGTCCTCACGTTCCATGTCGCTATGGTGGTGGGACGCCTCGAGGTCAGAAGCTTCGAGCGTACAGTCTCCTTACGGTTTTCCATGCACGCCGTCATAGTCTCTTTAGCTTGGGACGCTGAAGAGGCTTCCTTCACAAGACGTAAGGATTTTTTAAGTTTCGTCGACGTTTCTGTAGCTATAGGTTTTTTTTTACGGGATGGGGTCGCTGGCCCCACGCCCAACCCCCATCTCTGGGGGAGGGTTTTGGAGTTGGCTTGTTAGTCCTCTTCCCACGCCTATTGTCTTCCAGGTGGTGGATTGCAGCCTCATACCACGTGGGGCCAGACAGGCTGAGGGTTGTGTACAAGCTGTCTCGGCACGTCAAGCCCAACCAACTCCTGCTGCTGTGTATTGAGAGCTGCACTAGGCGAGCTAACCCTACCAGCAACGCAAGACAGATTTGGCATCTAACCAGAGTGTAAATGTTACAGCAAAGTGCAGGTAATATATAATGTACAGTGGTTAAATAAGTAAGGACAGTCTACTCGGTAGAACAACGAGTGTACTATGGAACCCATACCGACCAGAGGTAGAACTTATAGAGTAGATATGAGATATGTGCAGATATTGGTATATATATATATGCAGGTAAGTATACGTAAGTATCAGCAGGTAGTGAGTACGCAGGGTACGCAGTTATATCTACAGTTGTAGATAAATACATATAAATATATATATACAGCAGGTAGGAAGGCGTCTTCCTCCTGGACCCGTCTCACAGGTGGTCCCTAGCATAGCAGCAGTGACGTGCCTCCCCTGCCTCACCTGCCTCCCCTGCCTCACCTACCTCCCCTGCCTCACCTGCCTCCCCTGCCTCACCTGCCTCACCTACCTCCCCTGCCTCACCTGCCTCCCCTGCCTCACCTACCTCCCCTGCCTCACCTGCCTCCCCTGCCTCACCTGCCTCCCCTGCCTCACCTACCTCCCCTGCCTCCCCTGCCTCACCTGCCTCCCCTGCCTCACCTGCCTCCCCTGCCTCACCTGCCTCCCCTGCCTCCCCTGCCTCACCTGCCTCCCCTGCCTCACCTACCTCACCTACCTCACCTGCCTCCCCTGCCTCACCTACCTCACCTATACTCTAAAAGTATTTCCATACATTTATTTCTCAAAGAATTTCCAGGAGAAATTCAACCTCTCATATCATCTTATTATTCATTCTATTCATGAACTTTTTCTTTTATCTCCCCCCCCACCCTGGTCCAAATGGCAACAACATGTAGAAAGAAAATAATAATAATAATAATATATATACATATATATATACATATATATATACATACATATAGATAACCACATCTACAAATATAAACATATATAATAGATATATATATAATAGAAAGAGTCATAATAAAATACAATTAAGTAAATAGAAATTCCAACAAAATAAATCAACAATAACAATAGTAATATAATAACATACATACACTCCCAAAGAGATTATGCCCAGTGTTTTCCTAGTCTTTAAGAGAGTGAGGTAGCCTGAGGGACTATTGCCTTAGAACTCATTTGAGGTTTAGTGATGGTTCACTACAGATGACTCAAGCTCAGGTGTCTTGTTTTAAATTGTTCTATGTATTGGATCATAGGGTTCCAAACTAATTTAAATCTACCCGGTGATCCCTAAGTGATCTCTAAGGTTATATTCATTTTTTTTCCAGACTAAGGAACATCATAACGTCTTTTAGCCATACAGAAGCTTTGGGGGAAAGTGGGGATTTCCATAACAGTAAAATTATTCTACGTGAAAGTAACGACATGAAGGCGAAACTGTCCTTTATTTTCTTGCTGACACCGTGATGATCTTGCAATACTCCAAAAATGACCTCTACGTTTGGAGTTATAACAAGGTTCAGAGATTCGGACAGGTGTTTGAAAATAGTTGCCCAGTATTCCCGAAGACGTGGACAGGACCAAAACATATGAGTCATATTTGCTGGAGATAAGTTACATCTGTTACAGGTATCTGGGACATCTGCATTTATTTTGGAGAGCTTTGATTTAGTAAAGTAAGTGCGGTGAATAACTTTAAACTGTATTAAATTGAGCCTTGCCCAAGATGTGCTTCCATTCCCTCTGGTGAGTGAAACTTCCCAGTCTTTGTCACTTATAGGGCCGCCCAACTCCTCCTCCCACTTGGTTTTAATTTGTTCAAGCGAGGCCTCTGTCAGCTGAGCTATTGAGGAATCGATTTTAGAGATCAGGCCCTTCTGATTTGCAGGGATGTCTAAGATTGAGCCAATAACAGAGTCAGGAGGGCTGTTGGAGAAGGAAATGTTTTTCAGTCTAGCAAAGTTTCGAACCTGAAAATAACGAAAAATATGAGATTTTGGGAGATCAAACCTTTCGCCCAACTCACTGAAACTGCTAAATAAATCGTTAGTATAAAGGTCCTTTAGCTTTGTAAGGCCTGATCTCTGCCATAAGGAAAAGGCTGTATCCGTGTGGGGAGGGAGAAAAGGATGATTATTACAGATGGGGCAGTGGTTAGATGGCCCTGGAGTCCAAAAGCAAGCCTGAATTGGGTCCAGATTTGGGTCCTTTAATGTGGAGATGAAAATTAGGTTGCATGTGTATTGGGCTGAGCGAACGGGAAGGCTAGCCGTGAGCAAGGCTAAAAGTGAGGTAGAAGGACATGATCCAGCCTCAAATTCACACCAAATTGTCAGGATTGGCAGTTCTGCCTCCTCGCGCCCCTCGTCCAGGTAGCCACGCCCCCTATCACATCCCTCAGTCATGTCACCTTGGTTTCCCCAGCCCTCGTCCAGGTAGCCACGCCCCTATCACGTCCCTCAGTCATGGGGCAAGTTTGTTATATGCCACTGTGTGGCTAAATTACCACTTTGTTGCTTGCGACTACTTCGTTGTTTGTTAGACTCGTACTTGTTTTACATTTTGAGACGTTATACTTACTTATACTTGTTAATGTTTCCACGTCATGCCACCGTCAGGTTTTTGTAATTAGGTCTTTTGCTTTTGAGGATTTTTGTCTTACTGCATTTTTCAGTAAAGACTCTTTACTTTGATACGTGTCATCGAGTCGTGCATTTGGGTTCACCTCCGAAGTCCCCGTTCCTTGTTCCTCGTTCCTCGTTCCCGTAAATAAGGGATGGCTCCTGTATCCAGAGGATCATCTTTTGTATATTAGCGGCCCAGTAGTAGTTTCTTATGTCAGGGAGTGCCAGTCCACCTACTGCTCTGTGTGTTTGTAGAAGTTCTCTTCTAATCCTGGGAACTCCACCTTTCCATATAAAGGAGGAGAATCATTTGTTTATTGTACTGAAAAATGATTTGGGTAAAAAAACAGGCAGCTCTTGGAAAATATATAGAAAGCGCATTCATTTTGATGCAATTTATCCTCCCTTAGATGTAAATGATTCCATCTCTCCAGATTAAGTTGAACTGTTTCTAGTAAGGGTAAAAAGTTTTCCTTGTAGAAGTCCAATAAATGTCGGCCGATATTCACTCCTAGGTAATAATAATAATAATAAATTATATTTATAATGCACTTTTAATTTGCGTGGGCAAAACTGCTACAGACTAAAAATGGTTTAAATAAAACGACAGAATAAAAGCAGCGAGCGACGTTTACGCCGGCATGGCAACCAGTGGGTTTTTTTTTAAAATCTAGTGAAAAGCTATTCTAAAAAGATGTGTTTTTAGGCCTTTTTTAAAAACATCCACAGTCTGTGGTGTCCTCAGCTGGTTTGGGGGAGCATTCCACAGTCTGTGGTGTCCTCAGCTGGTTTGGGAGGGCGTTCCACAGTCTGTGGTGTCCTCAGCTGGTTTGGGAGGGCATTCCACACTCTGTGGTGTCCTCAGCTGGTTTGGGAGAGCATTCCACAGTCTGTGGTGTCCTCAGCTGGTTTGGGAGGGCGTTCCACAGTCTGTGGTGTCCTCAGCTGGTTTGGGAGAGCATTCCACAGTCTGTGGTGTCCTCAGCTGGTTTGGGAGGGCCTTCCACAGTCTGTGGTGTCCTCAGCTGGTTTGGGAGGGCGTTCCACAGTCTGTGGTGTCCTCAGCTGGTTTGGGAGGGCGTTCCACAGTCTGTGGTGTCCTCAGCTGGTTTGGGAGGGCCTTCCACAGTCTGTGGTGTCCTCAGCTGGTTTGGGAGGGCGTTCCACAGTCTCGGAGCTACTTGAAACTGCCTCTAGACACCTTAAAGGGAAGGTCTTTATCAGGTATTTAAAGGGCCAAATCATTTACAGGAAACCATTCACTCTTTGAATAATTCTAAGAATAACCTGAGAAAATTCCAAACCTTTCTAACAATTAAATTGCCTGGGGAATGGTGGTTATTGGATCAGAAACAAATAACAATAGATAATCTGCAAATAGTGAAAGTATGTGCTCTGAGCCCCCTCGGGTAATCCCTTTGTTAAAGCTGGCGGATTTAAGTGCTATGGACAGTGGTTCGATCGCCACATCGAACAATAATGGACTCAAAGGACAGCCCTGCCGTGTGGACCTGGCAAGTGTGAAGTACTGAGATCTAACCCTGTTAGTAACAACTGAAGCCTTTGGTGAGGTATACAATAGCTGTATCCAAGATATGTATTTGGAGCCCATGTTGAATCTTTTAAGAACCTCAAACAAGTATCCCCACTCAACCCTGTCGAATGCCATTTCTGCATCCAACGAGACCACCACCTCTGGTGTCCCTGCCGGACGCCGGAGATAGAATAATATTGAGGAGGTGGCGGATATTAGAGAAGGAATGGCTTTAGTCAAAATCTTGTAATCGTTGTTTAAAAGTGAGATAGGCCTGTACGAACCGCACTCACAGCTGTCTTATGTTATAGAGGCCTCTGTGAGGGTTTGAGGTAATGTTCCACATTTTAAGAAGCAGGGGACTCTTCTCAATACATGTTTTATAGAATTCTATAGGATAACCATCTGGCCCTAGTGCCTTGCCACTTTGTATTGTATAAACTTTAATTGCTTCATTAATTTAACTAATTACCAGGGGACGATCCATCCTGCTCACCTGATCAGAAGTGACAGATGGGAATTTCAGGTTATTGAGAAACGTTTCCATGCCAGTATTGTCGCTAGGGGCTTCGGAGGTATATAGCTTTGAATATAATCCTTAAAGGTATCATTAATGACAGGGGATGGGGTGACTGAAATCTCGCCTGACGGGATTCTTATTGGTTTAATCTGTTGGGATGCCGCTTGGCTCTTAATTTGGTGCGCCAAGAGTCGTCCTGACTTCTCCCCATGCCCCGTGAATGTAAAAGCAACTTTTCTGTTTCTTGTGTTGTGAGTAAGTTATAGTTCATCTGAAGGATTTGTCTTTCTTTTTCAAGCTCCAGTGACGGCGATATTGATAGCTTGCTATCCAGATCTTTTATGCTTTCCTTAAATGTGTTGTGTGCTTGTTTTTCCCGGGGGGGCGAGTTTTTTGTAATAGCATGAAGGAAAGGTCAAATAACAGGGGCGCATGGTCTGATATTACTATGGTTGAGTATTCCACATTACTGATAGCCGACAGGAAGTAGTTATCTATGAAAAAGTCTATTCTTGAAAATGTCTTATGTACGTGGGAGTAAAAGGAGAATTGTTTTTTTATCAGGGTGAAGGTAGCGCCATGGATCCACACTTCCTATGTGGTTCATAAAGGATGATATTGCTTTGGCCATTTTACACTGGGGGTGACGTTTTGGACTGGATTTGTCCAATAATGGGTCTATTGCGCAGTTAAGGTCACCCCCCAGAATTTGATGATGGGATCCTAAACCTGGAAGTGAGGCTATAACTTTCGCAATGAATGATTCGTCATCCCAGTTCGGTGCATATAGATTGGCAAGCACGGCTGCTATGTTATTTAGGGAGCCTGTAACTATTAAATACCTACTTTGAGCATCAGCTATGATGTTGGAAGGACTAAATTGAACTTTTTTATGAATCAGAATAGCCACCCCCTTTGCTTTGTAACTAAAATTGGAGTGAAAGGACTGTCCAACCCCTTTAACCTGTGATGATCCTTGGTGATCAGGTGGGTCTCTTGTAAAAAAGCTATTTCGGTTTTCAGATGTTTTAGATGAGAGAACAGTCTACCTCTTTAGACTGGGCCATTCATCCCTTTAACGTATTAGCTGTATTACCTTTACCTGTATTATACATGTCATGTATAATAATCAGAATAACCTGGAGAGATGGAAGTTTATACGATAGAGGGAGTGTATATATATATATATATATATATATATATATATATATCAGGGTTTCCGTTAGCCGGTATTTACCGGTTTTTAGCGGGTAAAAATTATAAAAAAACGGTAATTTAAAAACCTGCCGGTCAAAATCTCCGGTAATAATGCTCATACGACATTTAGATTTCATTTAGAGTTAATTTAGTTATATCTTGTTTATACTAGTTTTGTTTAGTTAGTTTGTTGTTATTTAGTTTTTAGCTTTAGGTATTAGTATATTTGTGTGTGCATTTATTCCCCCTGTGTCAACTGTTGCACCTTAATTTCCCTCGGGATAAATAAAGTAATCTGAATCCAGTGGCGGCTGGCCCATAGGGGGCGCTGGGGCGCCGCTCCCCCCCCCAAACCACACGCACAAAAAAAAAAAATATATATATATATATATATATATATATATATAAATTGTCAATATGTGTGTGGAATGCACCCAGAAATATGTGTAAAATATGATTTTAAAATAATTTGCGCAACATAATATGCTTTTCCTAGTACACATATGCCTAGTACACTGCAGCCTTCCCACGGAAGACGTCATTTGTATGCGTCACAGTGTACTACTAGGAAACACACAGACGCACACACACACACACACACACAGAGACGCAGACGCACACCCACACACAGACACACACGCACGCACACACTTACAAATATATGTCAGTGTTTTTTGTCAGTGTGTGCCGATATATATATATATTTTTGTTGAGTGATTGATATAGTTTTCGTGAGTGATTTAAACAAGCAGGTATATATATATATGGGTGTCGCGATCGTTAAGTCCAACGGGGGGGGGGGTCGCGATCATGAAGTCAAACGGGGGGGTGTCGCGATCGTGAAGGAAACCCTGATATATATATATATATGTATGTATATGTAAAGACAAAAGCACACAAATTAATAAATACTAATAAGCATAACCATTGGACCATGACCCCCAACCCCCTTTCCCCCCCCAAAAAAAAACAACTAAAACAAAACCAAAAAAAACATTCCTAAGCTTGTTCTAAAAACTAAAACTAGAACTGGCTGCAGGATTATACACACTGTAGCACTTCCTAACTACTCACCTACTAGGGAGCTCCGTTTTCAACAAACGTATTTATGAATGTAGACACAACGAGGTAACTAAATAGTTAAAGGGAAAAAGAAGGTGAAGACGACCATATTCTAGGCAGATCCATATTTGCATTTTTATATTGAGGTCTCGAATCAAATAGGATATGCAACCAGTAGCCTTATTTGTAAATATGTCCATACTCACAACAGTCCCGTATCATGGCATGATCTTATGTCTGTAAATTAATACGTCGTTGTCCATAGATAAAGCAATAGCCGAGACGAGATCGATGTCCTTTCAACGCGTTGCCATCCACGTCTAGCCGGTGGGTTTGACGTGCCGCTCATTGAAGTCCTTGGCTTTTTGTGGCGAGTCAAAGTAGTACGCCTCGTTACGGGATGAAACACGAAGACGGGCTGGATGTACGAGGCGAAGCGTATTCCTTTCAGGTATAGAGAGTTTTTAATGCCGTTCAATGCCGCCAGGTCAGCGCTGATATCATAGCCTCAATTCAGAGTCCCCATAGCGCAGCTTGTGTTGCCTAGCCCACCTCAGCACTTTCTCCTTCTCTTGAAACTGGAGAAACCTGACGATGAAGGCTCTCGGCTTCACCGCATCGGTGTCTCCAGGTCCAGGGCCAAGTGGGCTCCGGTGGGCTCTCTCCATCTCCGGGGGGCCACCAAGGACATCAGCGCCGATCACAGTCATCAGTAAGTCAGTCCGTCTCACTTCCTTCAGGGATGTTGATAATCCTCAGATTTAAGCGTCTCGATCAATTTCCTAGATCATCCACCTTGTTCGTAAAGTCTCCATGGCAGTTTCGATCTCAGTGACTTTTCCGACGTTTTCTTCAATCAATATTT
>CM051022.1:12678303-12708303 GCA_027704905.1 Muraenolepis orangiensis | reverse complement strand
GGCACTCAGACAGCTGTATCTATCCACCTCCCATCATCCATTAGCCTCCCCTCTTCTCCCAGATAAGCCGTGAAAGCACAGACCCCCACAGACCCCCCCAGACCCCCCAGACCCCCACAGACCCCACAGACCCACACAGACCCCCCCCACAGACCCCACAGACCCCCCCCCCACAGACCCCACAGACCCCCCAGATCCCCCCCCCCCCCCCCCCACAGACCCCCACAGACCCCCCCAGACCCCCCCCCCCCAGACCCCCCAGACCACAGACCCCCCCCCCCACAGACCCCCACAGACCTCCCAGACCACCCCCCACAGACCCCCCAGACCACAGACCCCCCCACAGACCCCCACAGACCCCCAGACCACTCCCCCACAGACCCACAGACCCCCCCCACAGACCCCCCAGACCACAGACCCCCCCCCCAGACCCCACAGACCGTGTGTGTGTGTGTGTGTGTGTTGTGTGTTGTGTGTGTGTGTGTGTGTGTGTGTGTGTGTGTGTGTGTGTGTGTGTGTGTGTGTATGTGCATGTATGCAGACAGGTTTCAATGGACAATCTCCATATGCAATTTGGGCTGATAACTCTTAGACGGCAGAACGATTCTACAACAACACATGAACACATTTCAATAAATTAGTTTCTTATTGCCAACATAATAAAAAAAAATATGAATATAATAACAATAATAAATAGTAAACAATGCCAATGAAATACAAAACAAAAGCTCCTGTCTGATATTCTCTGCCTTCTGGTAATGAACTACCATTCTCCCATTGATGACATCTGACATTAATACAAAATAAAAACATTTATTAAAAACGCATTAAACGGCGGTGAAGGGCTATTAGCGTGACGGCGGCGTGACAGGCCGATGGATAGTTAGCCCTATGGGTCTGGACACGCCCACCTCTCTCCAGCTAGCCATCCAACCAGCTAGCCCTCCAACCAGCTAGCCATCCAACCAGCTAGCCCTCCAACCAGCTAGCCCTCCAACCAGCTAGTCCTCCAACCAGCTAGTCCTCCAACCAGCTAGCCCTCCAACCAGCTAGTCCTCCAACCAGCTAGCCCTCCAACCAGCTAGCCCATCAACCAGCTAGCCCTCCAACCAGCTAGCCCTCCAACCAGCTCGTCCTCCAACCAGCTAGCCACACCGAGCGTTTTGGATACATCTCCTTGGTTAATGTTTTAATGTTATTAATGGGTTCCGTCAAGCCTAAATCACTCCTTACTAATGACCCCTGATGTGATGTTCACTTCTAATTAGTGCTGACCGCAGACCGTGGAAATGTGCTATTATTCATTATTTGGATGATAGAATTCTTATTATCATTTAACAATTACATTATAATGTGCTGCACCCTAAAGTTACTTTCAAGGTATTACATTGCATTAAATAACACTACATTACATTACATTACACTACATTACATTACATTACATTACACTACACTACACTACATTACATTACATTACATTACATTACATACATACACTACACTACACTACATTACATTACATACATACACTACACTACATTACATTACATTACATTACACTACACTACATTACATTACATTACATTACATACATCACATTACATTACATTATATCACATTACATTACATAACACTACATTACACTACATTACATTACACTACATTACATTACACTACATTACATTACATTACATCACATTACACTACATTACATTACATCACATTACACTACATTACACTACATTACACTACATTACATTACACTACATTACATTACATTACACTACATTACATTACATTACACTACATACTACATACCAGACCCCACAGACCGTGTGTGTGTGTTGTGTGTGTGTGTGTGTGTGTGTGTGTGTGTGTGTGTGTGTGTGTGTGTGTGTGTGTGTGTGTGTGTGTGTGGTGTGTGTATGTGCATGTATGCAGACAGGTTTCAATGGACAATCTCCATATGCAAATTGGGCTGATAACTCTTAGACGGCAGAACGATTCTACAACAACACATGAACACATTTCAATAAATTAGTTTCTTATTGCCAACATAATAAAAAAAAATATGAATATAATAACAATAATAAATAGTAAACAATGCCAATGAAATACAAAACAAAAGCTCCTGTCTGATATTCTCTGCCTTCTGGTAATGAACTACCATTCTCCCATTGATGACATCTGACAATAATACAAAATAAAAACATTTATTAAAAACGCATTAAACGGCGGTGAAGGGCTATTAGCGTGACGGCGGCGTGACAGGCCGATGGATAGTTAGCCCTATGGGTCTGGACACGCCCACCTCTTTGCAGCTAGCCATCCAACCAGCTAGCCCTCCAACCAGCTAGCCATCCAACCAGCTAGCCCTCCAACCAGCTAGCCCTCCAACCAGCTAGTCCTCCAACCAGCTAGTCCTCCAACCAGCTAGCCCTCCAACCAGCTAGTCCTCCAACCAGCTAGCCCTCCAACCAGCTAGCCCATCAACCAGCTAGCCCTCCAACCAGCTAGCCCTCCAACCAGCTAGTCCTCCAACCAGCTAGCCACACCGAGCGTTTTGGATACATCTCCTTGGTTAATGTTTTAATGTTATTAATGGGTTCCGTCAAGCCTAAATCACTCCTTACTAATGACCCCTGATGTGATGTTCACTTCTAATTAGTGCTGACCGCAGACCGTGGAAATGTGCTATTATTCATTATTTGGATGATAGAATTCTTATTATCATTTAACAATTACATTATAATGTGCTGCACCCTAAAGTTACTTTCAAGGTATTACATTGCATTAAATAACACTACATTACATTACATTACACTACATTACATTACATTACACTACACTACATTACATTACACTACATTACATTACATTACATTACACTACACTACATTACATTACACTACACTACATTACATTACATTACATTACACTACACTACATTACATTACACTACACTACATTACATTACATTACATTACATTACATCACATCACATTACATTACATTATATCACATTACATTACATAACACTACATTACATTACACTACATTACAACTACATTACATTACACTACATTACATTACATTACATCACATTACACTACATTACATTACATTACACTACATTACATTACACTATATTACATTACATTACATTACACTACATTACATTACATTACATTATACTACATTACATAACATTACATTACATTACACTACATTGCATTACATTAAATTACATTACATTGCATTACATTACATTACACTACATTACATTACACTACATTACATTACATTACATTACATTGCATTACACTATACTACATTACATAACATTACATTACATTACACTACATTGCATTAAATTACATTACATTGCACTACATTGCATTACATTAAATTACATTACATTGCATTACATTGCATTACATTGCATTACATTGCATTACATTACATTACATAACACTACATTGCATTGGGCCGACCATCTTAGGCACGATTACACAAAAGCGTCGCAGGAAGAAGCGAGGGAAGCGAGCCGGCATGCTAGTCAGGCTGAGATGTCGATCCGATCGCCCCCCACTACCCACCATTCTACTGGCTAATGTACAGTCTCTGGACAATAAGTTAAGCGAGCTACAGGCTCGTATTCAATTCCACCGGGAAACTAAGGACAATTGTATCATCTGCCTTACGGAGACATGGATGTCGGAGGGGGTTACCGACGCGTTGGAGTCCTCGCTCTCATCGCCGTCAATGTTGATGTCTGTAAACTGTGAAGTGACAATAAACTTGACTTGACTTGACTTGACTTGAATACAGAGATCAGAGAATAGGGGAGTATGTAACTGTTGGACTCAGGCCTGATTAGTCCTTAAAGAGAAAGGCCAAGTATCAATATGTCTGCTACGTCAGGAGGAGGAATCATAAGCAGCCAACCAGCGGCGAGCAACAAGGCTCCTCCTACGTACGCACTCCACCAGTGAGGGAGGAGGGAGGGAATGAGGAGTAAGCATTCCATTGTGCTTGTTGCATATGGACAAAAAAAATGTGAATCTTGAAGATATAGAGCCCCCTCGCCGGCACTACTAAATATGTCAAATGTGTGTGCTTTCCACCAGAAAGCAATGAATCAATGACACAATGCATCTTATCAACGGAGCGATGCGGAGTGTTCCAACGCCAGTTCATATCCATAACCTCAGTAAGAATAACCTTTCACTCATCCAGAGGGGCCGCCGAGACAGTGACCAGGAGGAAACAGGCTTACCAAGGAGCCACCTCACTGTGGAGTGACCAGGAGGAACAGGCTTACCAAGGAGCCACCTCACTGTGGAGTGTGTGTGGTTGATTTAGCTGGTTGAAGCAGCCTTATCTGGCCCCAGTCAGACTGATTAGAGTCTGGTTGAAGCAGCCTCATCTGGCCCCAGTCAGACTGATTCGAGTCTGGTTGAAGCAGCCTCATCTGGCCCCCAGTCAGACTGATTCCTCTATGGCTGGTGAAGCTGCATATCTGTGGGTCCTTGTTAATCAAGGCCCACAGGTTAAAACATCCACCAACACACACACTCGAGGAAGAGCTCTAACATGTTACATCTGCTCTCCATGTTTAAACTATCACTACTGAGTGGCAGGCAACTCGGGCTGACAGACACCGGGGTCACGGCGTGTGTCATGGCATCCACCCCTAGGGGAGGCTGATCCTGCGGGTTAAGAGAGAACCACATCTCGCAGTGGGTGTTCTCTCTGGATGCAAACAGATCTACCTGTGTTGTCCTGGTAGATCTCTGCCAGATCAGTCTGACAATTTCCGGATGTTACCACCAGATCACACTTGTCTCAGCGGGAACGCCACGAGACATGACCAAAATTCGGGGTGAACCCCCCTGCCTCACACATCGAAGCAGCGCTCTGATAGTGAGCATTCGGAATTTCCACACTGCCACTAACTTGTTTGAAAGCACGGAGATCCAATATGGGTCTCATCTCCCCTGACTTCTTGAGAACCAGGTGGAAGCGGTAATACAACTCCCATGTGACTCGGGAGGGGGAACCAGAGAGGGAAAGACTCTCCATTGGGAGAGTCGTCATCGCCGTGCAGTCCCACAGCATCAGAGAGTCAGCGTTGGAGTCCTCGCTCTCATCGCCGTCTACGGCGTCTTCCAAGGGCCTGAATGTTTTACTGGCGAAGATGTCAAGGGCGTCGGTTAGTTTGACAGACACTGAGAAGAACAGATATCTCAAACAGTCGTTCCGGTTAAGTAGCAGCACTGGAGACAACTCCATGCGTCCGTAATGGTGGCTTTGGTGGCTTTGCCGCCCAGGCAACGAAAACATATGGTGTGCTCATTGTCCGCACTTCACCCAGGTCCGCTTGGCCCCACTGGGTCCTGAAAAGACTTCTTGAGGACTGGTTGTCTCCTTCATTGCTGAAAGAAATAGGAGGATGTGTGCCACTCAATATGGCCTTATATACACGCCGTAGGGGGATGTGGGCGGGGCCCACGTTGATTGGTACATTGCTGAAATGTTCAGTGCCGGTTGACTTATTTGAATGCCTGCTAGATGCTGGATATATAAATGAATTGTATGTACCAAAAGCAGCACAAAAACAAACTCACAAACTAAAACAGAAGAGCCTCAGGATTGTTCTAGACGAATCCACTATTCTCTCAACTCTCCAAACCAAAAGAATTGTATTTTTTCTTCTTGCAGTTTATGATCCATCAACACAACCCGGAGTGACCAGGAGGAACAGGCTTACCAAGGAGCCACCTCACTGTGGAGTGACCAGGAGGAACAGGCTTACCAAGGAGCCACCTCACTGTGGAGTGACCAGGAGGAACAGGCTTACCAAGGAGCCACCTCACTGTGGAGTGTGTGTGGTTGATTTAGCTGGTTGAAGCAGCCTTATCTGGCCCCAGTCAGACTGATTAGAGTCTGGTTGAAGCAGCCTCATCTGGCCCCAGTCAGACTGATTAGAGTCTGGTTGAAGCAGCCTCATCTGGCCCCCAGTCAGACTGATTCCTCTATGGCTGGTGAAGCTGCACATCTGTGGGTCCTTGTTAATCAAGGCCCACAGGTTAAAACATCCACCAACACACACACTCGAGGAAGAGCTCTAACATGTTACATCTGCTCTCCATGTTTAAACTATCACTACTGAGTGGCAGGCAACTCGGGCTGACAGACACAGGGGTCACGGCGTGTGTCATGGCATCCACCCCTAGGGGAGGCTGATCCTGCGGGTTAAGAGAGAACCACATCTCGCAGTGGGTGTTCTCTCTGGATGCAAACAGATCTACCTGTGTTGTCCTGGTAGATCTCTGCCAGATCAGTCTGACAATTTCCGGATGTTACCACCAGATCACACTTGTCTCAGCGGGAACGCCACGAGACATGACCAAAATTCGGGGTGAACCCACTGCCTCAAACATCGAAGCAGCGCTCTGATCGTGAGCATTCGGAATTTCCACACTGCCACTAACTCGTTTGAAAGCACGGAGATCCAATATGGGTCTCATCTCCCCTGACTTCTTGAGAACCAGGTGGAAGCGGTAATACAACTCCCATGTGACTCGGGAGGGGGAACCAGAGAGGGAAAGACTCTCCATTGGGAGAGTCGTCATCGCCGTGCAGTCCCACAGCATCAGAGAGTCAGCGTTGGAGTCCTCGCTCTCATCGCCGTCTACGGCGTCTTCCAAGGGCCTGAATGTTTTACTGGCGAAGATGTCAAGGGCGTCGGTTAGTTTGACAGACACTGAGAAGAACAGATATCTCAAACAGTCGTTCCGGTTAAGTAGCAGCACTGGAGACAACTCCATGCGTCCGTAATGGTGGCTTTGGTGGCTTTGCCGCCCAGGCAACGAAAACATATGGTGTGCTCATTGTCCGCACTTCACCCAGGTCCGCTTGGCCCCACTGGGTCCTGAAAAGACTTCTTGAGGACTGGTTGTCTCCTTCATTGCTGAAAGAAATAGGAGGATGTGTGCCACTCAATATGGCCTTATATACACGCCGTAGGGGGATGTGGGCGGGGCCCACGTTGATTGGTACATTGCTGAAATGTTCAGTGCCGGTTGACTTATTTGAATGCCTGCTAGATGCTGGATATATAAATGAATTGTATGTACCAAAAGCAGCACAAAAACAAACTCACAAACTAAAACAGAAGAGCCTCAGGATTGTTCTAGACGAATCCACTATTCTCTCAACTCTCCAAACCAAAATAATTGTATTTTTTCTTCTTGCAGTTTATGATCCATCAACACAACCTTTAGAAAACTGTCTGCGTCATCGCGGCATCTTTTCAAGCTCATCAGTCATCAGGTACACATTCAGCCAACATAATACATGTTCATTTTGAAAAGCTTGAGTGGCGCTTTTGTACTTTGTACTTTCGTTTCAGACATATCAATTAAATGCATGTGTGTGTGTGTGTGTGTGTGTGTGTGTGTGTGTGTGTGTGTGTGTGTGTGTGTGTGTGTGTGTGTGTGTGTGTGTGTGTGTGTGTGTGTGTGTGTGTGTGTGTGTGTGTGTGTGTGTGTGTGGGTGGGTGGGTGGGTGGGTGGGTGGGTGGGTGGGTGGGTGTGTGTGTGTGTGTGTGTGTGTGTGTGTGTGTGTGTGTGTGTGTGTGTGTGTGTGTGTGTGTGTGTGTGTGTGTGTGTGTGTGTGTGTGTGTGTGTGTGCGTGTGTGTGTGATAGAGGCACAAGAAAGTTGTTGATACGTTGAGATGTCCTCTGCTGAGAGAGAGGGGGGGAGAGGTAGGAGAGAGAGTCAGACAGAGAGACAGAGAGACAGAGACTGCAGACCTACATACCAGGGTTTTCCGCTAGGATTTCTTCTTGCCGGTCAAGTGTCCGGACAGATTTTATTTTACCGGACAAATTCGAAACTTACCGGCCCTACCGGGGGGGGATGTCGCGATCGTGAAGTCCAACGGGGGGCGGGGGGGGGGGGGGTGTCGCTAAAAACCGGTAAATACCGGCTAACGGAAACCCTGCTACATACATTGGTTTGCTGCTCCGATATGTCTTATACTTTGCTATGCATTTAGCTAACACCTGGATACTCCACAGTTGAGTGTCCGTTTTGTGTGTGTCACCAATGTCTCGTTTTAGTCTCAGTTGACCTTCTCTTGTCAACCAGCTGATACTCCATGTGTTGTGTATGGAGGCCTGTTTGGGGGTCATTTTGTAAAATAACGCCATTTTGACTCACATGCTTTAGTCATGTGATGCATACATGTCATATGTGACTAAAGCATGTCATGTTATTGAATACTTAACAACACAGTAGACAAACATTGAAATAGTATGGATATTCTATCCATATGCAAGTCAAAGTCAGGTGTAAGAAAAACACTTTTTTTAAAAGTTTAACCATAGTGTAAGTTATAGTATAGTGAAGTATAAGTTATAGTCTAGTGAAGTATAAGTTATAGTCTAGTATAACTTATAGTATAGTGTAGTATAAGTTATAGTATAGTGTAGTATAAGTTATAGTATAGTGAAGTATAAGTTATAGTCTAGTATAACTTATAGTATAGTGTAGTATAAGTTATAGTATAGTGTAGTATAAGTTATAGTATAGTGAAGTATAAGTTATAGTCTAGTATAAGTTATAGTATAGTGTAGTATAAGTTATTGTATAGTGTAGTATAAGTTATAGTATAGTGTAGTATAAGTTATAGTATAGTGTAGTATAAGTTATAGTATAGTGTAGTATAAGTTATAGTATAGTGTAGTATAAGTTATAGTATAGTGTAGTATAAGTTATTGTATAGTGTAGTATAAGTTATAGTATGGTGTAGTATAAGTTAAAGTATAGTGTAGTATAAGTTAAAGTATAGTGTAGTATAAGTTATAGTATAGTGTAGTATAAGTTATTGTATAGTGTAGTATAAGTTATAGTATAGTGTAGTATAAGTTACAGTATAGTGTAGTATAAGTTATAGCATAATCATATATATGTGCTATATGTGTGTGCTCTCATTGGAAACACGACTCACGTAAGTTTTGATTAAGACACGTCCCTCCCCCAACACACACAAGAAATACAAGATAAAAAAAATGTATTTGCCATTTGTAACAAGTACATAGGAATGCTTACTCCCCATTCCCTCCCGCAGTATACATCTCAAAAACACCATAAAAATATAAATTATATATATAATAAAATAAACAAAAAAGAGCAGCAAAGTGACTTAAATGATATGCAAATGTTTTTTTTTCAGCATCATGAGTACAGTGCAGTAACTGTGATGAGTCCAGAGAGACCAGAAAAGTATGACAGAGTAATGTTAATGACATGTTATGATAGTGTAATGTTAATGACATGTTATGATAGTGTAATGTTAATGACATGTTATGATAGTGTAATGTTAATGACATGTTATGATAGTGTAATGTTAATGGCATGTTATGATAGTGTAATGTTAATGACATGTTATGATAGTGTAATGTTAATGACATGTTATGATAGTATAATGTTAATGGCATGTTATGATAGTGTCATGTTAATGACATGTTATGATAGTGTCTTGTTAATGACATGTTATGATAGTGTCATGTTAATGACATGTTATGATAGTGTAATGTTAATGACATGTTATGATAGTATAATGTTAATGACATGTTATGATAGTGTAATGTTAATGACATGTTATGATAGTATAATGTTAATGGCATGTTATGATAGTGTAATGTTAATGACAATGTTATGATAGTGTAATGTTAATGACATGTTATGATAGTGTAATGTTAATGACATGTTATGATAGTGTAATGTTAATGACATGTTATGATAGTGTAAGATTAATGACATGTTATGAGAGTGTAATGTTAATGACATGTTATGATAGTGTAATGTTAATGACATGTTATGATAGTGTAATGTTAATGACACGTTATGATAGTGTAATGTTAATGACATGTTATGATAGTGTAATGTTAATGACATGTTATGATAGTGTAATGTTAATGACACGTTATGATAGTGTAATGTTAATGACACGTTATGATAGTGTAATGTTAATGACATATTATGATAGTGTAATGTTAATGACATGTTATGATAGTGTAATGTTAATGACATGTTATGATAGTGTAATGTTAATGACACTTATATAACTTCTAACATATATAACCCCAGGTTGTTGTGTGAGTGGGTGGAAGCCTCTGGGCCGCTAAGTAACAAAGTCCCGGGGAGAACCTGAAATACAACAACTTCTACCAAGACCTCCAGGCACTGTGGGTGTGTGCAGTGGGGTTGGAAGACGGGAGGACCTGAGAATAAGAGTTTGGGAACCACTGCACTGCCCTATCCGGCCCCCCTTAAGTTGAAGTCTTATTGTTCTTGAATCGGCTTGTGTCATTGTCATTGTGTCATTGTAGCCCCTGTTTGATGTACTCATTGTGTCAAATCTAGGGAGCCAACTTATTGTCCTTTTACCTGAGCACTGGTTCTGCTCTTTGAGGTTTGGTAGGAAAGAAATGCGCTTCTGACTTCTGGTGACCAGTAGTTTGCTTGTCTACCCGTCTAGGACCTTATTGTAAGTCGCTTTGGACAAACACGTCTGCTAATGTCTTGTTTTTATCAGGTTGTTTATCCTGTAACTCCCACTGTGTGCGAGGTGAGGCCTAACACTAAATTTGTTCATAAAATCGACTACCACTTAGTCCTCTGCTTCGGTTGGGGAGATTATTTTGCGCTGGTGCTAACGACATGCCTCATGGTTCATTTTGCTTCTGTGTTTGTGTTTGTTCAAATCTCTCAAAACTCTAACTTTGATTTTGAAGTTTTAGTCTTCACCGCTCACTGTATTGTCAGTATTGTCAGTATTGTCAGTATTGTCAGTAGTGTCAGTAGTGTCAGTATTGTCAGTAGTGTCAGTATTGTCAGTATTGTCAGTAGTGTCAGTAGTGTCAGTAGTGTCAGTAGTTTCAGTATTGTCAGTATTGTCAGTATTGTCAGTAGTGTCAGGAATAGTATTATCTCGCCATATCTTCAGACAACGACACACTGGTTTGCTTGTCGTTACCGTGGTTACCTTTAGCGGTTTCCATCGTGTTAGGAACCAAAATAGCAACCTGACGACACCACAACATCAAAAGCAGAGAGAGTTCTTCTGAGGGCTTCTGTCCTTCCTACATAGAAGGAGAGGTCCCCTCCTCCCCCCAGAGGAGAGGTCCCCTCCTCCCCCCAGAGGAGAGGTCCCTCCACCCCCCAGAGGAGAGGTCCCTCCACCCCCCCAGAGGAGAGGTCAGCACCTCGGTCCCCCCCCCCCCCCCACCAGTCGGGGGTAAACCCAAAAACTGACAGCTGCTTCCTCCCAGAGTCGGTCGTGTTGACATGATGTTGAGCTCTGGGGAGGTTGCCGTGCCAACGGGTGTTTCAATTTCACATGTAATTGAGTTTTAATTAGACTGATTACCATGGCTTCCTAGCGGGAGGAGGGGGGGGGGGTGATGTGTAAGAACTGAAACGTTTACCTCTCTCTTGTGTTTTTTTACAAATCATTGTTTTATTTCTCTACCGATGTTGGAAAGACTGTTGGATTGAATTACATTGGTCCCATTCAGCTCTACTGAACATAGAATAACATAGAATATGTACGTCACACAAATGATATTTGCACATCGACAAGTGATATTATCTTTTCCACAATAACCGCCTTTTGCCTTGAATACCGATGTGTAAACATTCATTTTTATTCATTTTTCTATTTGAGACATTTGAGATTTGGAGCCACAAAAATATCCCCAATGAACTATTCTATATACCCAGAGGGAGAAAGCAAGAACAAAACTCAAAGCCAAACTCTCATGAATGAAAAACAGATCATCAATAGAGTGGATCCATATCATTATGATCTGTTAAGCCATCAGTCCCATGCAGTATGTCGCCGGCTCTTACCATTACATCACATCAACTGGATTCAATTCGTATTTTACAGGAAATTAAACAACCCATCACACAATACATATTGCAGAGAAATGAAATGCTGATGCAGTCATTGTTCTTTTGAGTCCCGCCGTGACCCAAGGCACGGATCAAACGCATGCATGGCCAACCACCCATCACATGACAACCAGAGAATCACTCCCTCGTCCTCACCAGCGTCCGATGGAACGCTTCTGTCTAGGAGCCCCGTGGGGTCTCTCAGGATCGGAGGAGCCGACGGGAGATCCGGACCGCCGGCGACTGGGAGGCCCCCGGAAGGCCAGAGAAGCAACGAGGGTAAAGATGGGGAAATCCGCGGACCAGCATACGAACGTGGTTATGGATAATCCGTGCTGATGTGTGGATTTTCCCTTCTTTCTACCCTCAGAACCTTGGAGCCGGCAAGACACGCCTTCTTTTCCCATGTTGGCGCCGTCGAGATGTGTTCGATCGGACCCTTAATCAGAACATAAAAATAAACACCACGCTGGTGTAAAATATGGCAGCGCTGTTTGAGGCTCCGTCCAGGAGTTGGTCCATCGGACTCGAGACAGGAACAGTACTTCCACACTGGTCTCACACGGGACAAATCACATTCTCACTCTGAATCCCCCTGGGACATTTTTGGACCAAAAGGTCATATAGAATATTTTCAAGCTTCTTTGAGCTTTGACTTCCCTTGCTTTCCTTGTTTTTAGGTTTTAAAGGGTTTTTAGGGTTTTATGAACATTTCCTATTTCCTGGGACAAAAGAGAAGTCCAGGAGCTCCTTCATTACAAAGTGCTCAGTCCTCGCTCCGCTGTGGGCGCCTTATCAGGAACCACTGAGGACAGATACGCCCTTAGAACATATAGCTTCAGCCCTCTTAGAACCCACCCTTTGTGGAAAATGGCTACATGTCAATGATATTCAGGAATGTGTGATACATTTGAATTCATTTCAATGTTAAGTCTTGTACATGCTCACTGAGCTGTCTTTTTGTAATGAGCAAAGAGTCAAAAGTGGACCTCGCTATCTGCAAAGGCGGATATAGAGCTTAAGAAATTCTAACTCTGAATGAACATTTAGTTCAAAGGGAAAGTGAGATGAAAGGGGCCATCCACCCCGTGGAATGCTAATTATTTACCACACAATATTTCACACACAGCACACCACACCTTGTGTGCTGTGTGTGCTTGTGCTTGTGTGTGTGTGTGTGTGTGTGTGTGTGTCTCAAGTTTGCATCTATAGAACCAACGATGGCGAACTTGACATGGTGTTGGCTGCGTCATGTCGTTTATCAATTCATTAAAACCCCTGAAAAATAACAAGAACATACAAACATAATTCCCAGTTTCCCTCCTCAGTACAGGGTCTGTATACTCCCACCACCACTTCTCACAAAAGATTGACATTTAATTAGAATATAAAACTCTATTTATCTCATGGGTTGTGTTTTACCATAACTGAAATCAGAGGGTAAGGTTTTATTCAGGGGACTTTTCCTTTTTATATACGTAGCAATGTAGGCTTTTTTAAATTTTGCTTATTATGTTGTACACAAACCAAAATTCCCTCAAATACCCCAAAAAGGCAAAGAACTGACGCATCTTCCCAGGTCCAAACCTTCTGTCCGTACCACGGGGTTGTGGCAATGTTAATAATCGACACCGTAGCAAAATGTAATTAATCCATAACCCCGTCGAGCCCTTTGGCTTCAGGGAAGTTATGAATTAGTCTAGTTTTACATATCTGCAGTAGACACCAGAGTGGTCCGTACCTCCAGAGATGTTTTGGTTTTTCTACATCGGCAGAAAGAAAGTCGTTCCGGTCGTCCAAAAGCAGTTAGAATCCATACGCTCAACACAGCTTTCACATACAGAACCGTAGTAAGAACAATGTATAATATATATATATACATATACATACATATAACATACATACATACATACATATAAAGATACATCTCAGGCTTAGGGGTGGTGGGTCAGGTCCGGCAGCAGAGCAGCTTGTGAAAGACATTCCGGAACTCTGCGTTGAAGGCGGTGTAGATGATGGGGTTGACCGCGCTGTTGACGTAGCCCAGCCACGTCACCACGGAGATGAGGGTGGGCCCGATGTGGCAGGACGGGCACAGGGCGTTGGTGACATGGACCACGAAGAACGGCGTCCAGCAGGCCAGGAACACACCTGGGGTGGGACGGGCGGGACGGACGGGACGGACAGGACACACACCAAGGGGGTTAAAGGGTCACGTGTTAAGAGAACGTCATCGTCTGCCACTTGGCACACGCCTGCTGTGTGAAGAGACGCCGAGGAGAAATGGTGAGACTTCGCAGTGCCGGAGCTCTTCCGTCACAGGGCTCTATGTTAAAACTTTAATTATCACTCTCTCTATATGAAGCTCGGAGCCAAACTTGATGCATGCTGTTAATTCCAATTCTTCTCAGCTATTTTTTCACCACAATTTTTCGTGTGTTTTAACAAAAACGCCTATGGTGCTGTTTTAAATGTGTTGGTGTATGACCTTTCATTCCCTGGAAATACCAGGTCCTCAACTTTCGGCAACTTTGTCAACTATATCTAATTCTACCGTAGGCTACACATTATATACTGTATGGAGTGGATCCGACTGGGTGTCTCACGGTTCTGTGTTCGAACCCGAATGTGTGCTCGTTAATGACATTACATTACATTATATTTCATTACATTACATTACAGTCATTTAGCAGACGCTTTTATCCAAAGCGACTTTCAATAGTGTGTTTCAATAAAAGAAGGTAAGAGAACAACTCGTAACCAGGTCAAAAGTGCATTTCATTTCTAACAAACAGACATTGTATCTCCGTCACTTCCTCCCTGCTGAATGTAGTGGCGGCGGTGCGGTGACTCACCGACGACCACGGGCAGAACCTTCATGGCTTTGCGCTCCCTGCCGCTCACTCGGCTGCTCTTGCTGTTGCGCCGCGCCCTCCGGCCGCCGCGGGCTTTGGCCAGGCCGTTCTCCCGGGCCCCGCTCCCCGGCGCCCTATCCGCGGCCTCCGCGTCCGAGGCGCTGTCCGCCTGCGTGGTCATGGGATCGCTCTCCCCCGCCGCCGGCCCCGCCCCCCCGTCCCGCTCGCCGCCCCCCTCCCCCTCCTCCTCCTCCTCCTCCTCGGGCCCCAGCGGCGTGGTCACCACGGAGACGGGGGACGGCGACGCAGGGCCGGGGCCGGGCCGTTTTCCCCCCCGGCCCCGGCCCCGGCACCGCCCCCGCCCCCGGCCCCGACCCCGGCCCCGGCCCGGCCCCGGCCCCTGGCCCCCCGCAGCGCTGAGCCCAGCCTCAGCGAGAGGCCGCGGCGGCCCCCGCGCCCCACCTGGGAGCGGCTGCGGCCCGTGCTCCAGCGGCGTAAGCCGCGGAACATCCAGTAGTACAGGAAGAGCATGACGGGGCAAGGCACGAAGAAGGAGCAGACGGAGGAGTACACCACGAAGCGGTCGTCCTCCAGCTTGCACACGCTGGGGTCGCGTCCCGGAACCCGGTTGAGGCCGAAGATGACGGGGCTGGCCACCACCAGGGACAGCACCCAGGTGGCGGTGATGAGGGCCAGCTGGCGCACGCTGAACTGGTTCCTGTTGTACTTGAGGGGGACCACCACGGCGATGTATCTGTTAGGTGGGGGGTGTATTACACGGTTCAGTGTTTCTAAATGTCATTATAAAATTTAATCAATATTTCATGTAATGGAGTCAAACACACAATCCTCACAGGGGCATTTGACCCTGGAATCACAATTACTGATTTGGGGGTTGAAAGTAGGGCTTTTCATAAAACAGGGTTGTCTATGCAGTAGAAAGGCGCAAACAAATAGAAACTGGTGCTACATGACCAGAGAACAACAGTTGGAACAACAGCCCTAGAGAACTGGTGCTACATGACCAGAGAACAACAGTTGGAACAACAGCCCTAGAGAACTGGTGCTACATCACCAGAGAACAACAGTAGGAACAACAGCCCTAGAGAACTGGTGCTACATGACCAGAGAACAACAGTTGGAACAACAGCCCTATAGAACTGGTGCTACATGACCAGAGAACAACAGTAGGAACAACAGCCCTAGAGAACTGGTGCTACATGACCAGAGAACAACAGTTAGAAAAACAGCCCTAGAGAACTGGTGCTACATAACCAGAGAACAACAGTTGGAACAACAGCCCTAGAGAACTGGTGCTACATGACAAGAGAACAACAGTTGGAACAACAGCCCTGGAGAACTGGTGCTACATGACCAGAGAACAGCCCTAGAGTACTGGTGCTACATGACCAGAGAACAACAGTTGGAACAACAGCCCTAGAACCGCCCAAAGTCCACCAGATGACACGTAAAGAACCCGTCATCCGGCAGACTTTTGCTGGCAAACTTAGTAATGAAAATACAAAACCGAATCCTGGTAAAGGATTCCTCTGAATGGTGTCTCCCAAACACACCAGGTGCTGTGATCTGTTTGTATGCAGGCTGTATTCACAGGTGCTGTGCAGTTTGCCATCTTTATCGTTGGCGATTCATAAGCCCGCCTGCCCGTCTATCACCACTGACCAGTCTTAAATACGCCGTCCAATAATGTTCTCGTCATTCGAGGTATGCCTTTATTATTATGATTGAAGACGGTGGCGCTACAAAACAATTTGCCCATTGCTTTTGTCTCCTAAGTGAGCGCCGTATCTCTCAAACGACAACCCTGTCGCTACCCTGAAGACTGGAGGCTTTCACTGATGACTCCACGGGCCTCCCATTGGAGAGGGAGACATCACTTAGAGGCTGGCCGTTTAAAAGCTGCCGGTGGGTCGCAATGAAAACAAAAACACATTCATCGTGTCATGCCTGCCAGATGATTGGGCGGTAGGAGATGATTGGGCGGTAGGAGATGATTGGGCGGTAGGAGATGATTGGGCGGTAGGTGTGAATTTCATCGCGTTCCATGAAACAAAATTGAAGGAAGAAGAACATTGACCCATGAAGCCAAAGAATCGATTCAAGAGGTTTAGCCCGAAGGTGTGCGGCTCTCACCTGTCCACGCTGATGGCACACAGGTTGAGGATGGAGGCGGTGCACAGCATCACGTCCATGGTCATCAGGGCATCACAGATGTAGGTGCTCAGCGTCCACATGCCACCCAGGAACTTAACACGCCCCCCCCAGGAACAACACAGTGTTATGATCAACAGGGGATTGGTCTGTTGGGTGGATGCACATTTTCTAATGCCCTACTGTACTTTTGCATTCTATGTTTTTAGGGATATTTTAAGTTTGGTTTCTGTTCTCTATTCATACACAGGCCTTTTTTCTATCTCGAATAGACCCATTATGACAGTAACAAGTTCCCTCTGGAATAATACACAGAATGGGATAGGTTTTCGGTCGGGAGTGGTATTGGAGTATAAACCAAGTTATTGGTACAATTTAGAAGGCTCTTCGCCTTGCTGTATCCGTGCCTTGAATAATAAAGCAAGAAACCTAACAACCTTGCCTTGCTGATGCTCTATTTTCTGCACACTGTCCTGTTTTTTTCTTTTTCTTTAGAAAGTTGATCTTGAAGCACTTGAATTGTGTTCATATTCTGAACACTTTAAGGCATCTGCCCATTGGGTGTGGTGTTGAATGGATCCCTGACTGAACCTCT
Organism: Muraenolepis orangiensis; assembly: GCA_027704905.1. Classification (NCBI taxonomy): domain Eukaryota; kingdom Metazoa; phylum Chordata; class Actinopteri; order Gadiformes; family Muraenolepididae; genus Muraenolepis; species Muraenolepis orangiensis. The sequence continues at coordinate 12,690,710 of CM051022.1, read as the reverse complement.
CTCATAGAGACCATAGATAACATGGAGTCATTAGAGACCATGGTAACATGGAGTCATTAGAGACCATAGATGGTAACATGGAGTCATTTGAGACCATAGATGGAGTCATTAGAGACCATAGATGGAGTCATTAGAGACCATAGAAGGTACCATGGAGTCATTAGAGACCATGGTAACATGGAGTCATTAGAGACCATGGATGGTAACATGGAGTCATTAGAGACCATGAGAATGGAGCTAGAGACCAGATGGACCATGGAGTCATTAGAGACCATAGATGGTACCATGGAGTCATTAGAGACCATAGATGGTACCATGGAGTCATTAGAGACCATAGATGGTACCATGGAGTCATTTGAGACCATAGATCACTATTTCACTAGCCTTCCGGCGCTGCGACGAGCGGCAGCCAGCAACAGTTGCTCCCCCTCCCCTCTTACTTTTTAGTTATTTATTCTTATATTATTGTTGTTTTTAGTATAGTTAGTAAGTAGTTGTGCAACCCTCAGCCAACTATGTTTAGGGAAGTTTTTTGCCGTGTTTCTCATTCTGGCGACACTGTTACTGAACCGTGTCTCCGTCACGGCTCAACATTACGGCGGAGCCATTGTCTACACGCGGAGTCAGCTGTTGTCGCTACAACAGACCTCGCTGCTACGGGAGAGACCCGACATCCCCGACCTCCCCAGGGAGCTGAGGAGGACGTACAGGGGACGCAAGGCTGGACGTAAACTGCGGGAGAGGAAGCGGAGATATAAACCATATCTCCCTTCCATCACCATGGGGAATGTGAGGTCGCTAGCGAACAAGATGGACGAGCTAGCGGGCCTGGTGAGGACCCAGCGGGTGTACCAAGAGAGCGTGCTTTGTTTCACGGAGACGTGGCTCCACGAGGACACACCGGACTCCAATGTTACCGCGGACGGCTTTCTGACCGTCCGGGCGGACAGGACACCCCGGACTCCAATGTTACCGCGGACGGCTTTCTGACCGTCCGGGCGGACAGGACGCACCGGGAGAGTGGCAAGAGGAAAGGTGGGGGACTTGCTATTCTCGTTAACAACAAGTGGTGTAACCCTGGACATGTTACTGTGAAGGAACGTGTGTGTAGCCCGGATATTGAACTGCTGGCCGTGAGTCTGTGGCCATACTATCTGCCGCGAGAGTTCTCCCATGTGCTTCTCCTTGTTGTTTACATTCCACCGTCGGTAAATGCGGCGCTCGCGTGTGACGTCACCCACTCCGTCGTCGCGAGACTTCAGACACAGCACCCAGAAGCATTCATCGCGATATCTGGGGACTTCAACCACGTGACTCTGGCTGCAACACTGCCCACCTTCAAGCAGTTTGTGGACTGTCCCACAAGGGAAAACAAGACACTGGACCTGCTGTATGCCAATGTTAAGGAGGCATACAGCGCCACCGCCCTTCCTCCTCTTGGAAGGTCAGACCACAACCTCATCCACCTTCAGCCCCTGTATAGGCCTCTAGTCCAGCGGCTGCCTGTGACCATAAGGACTGTGAGGAAATGGTCACAGGAGGCCGATGAGGACTTGTGGGGCTGCTTTGAGTCAACAGACTGGTATTTTCTCTGTGAATTGCATGGAGAGGACCTTGATGATCTCACGGAATGCATAACAGGGTACATCAACTTCTGTGTGGACAGTGTTGTTCCCACAGAGACTGTACGCTGTTTCCCCAACAACAAGCCGTGGGTCACCCGAGACATCAAGGTCCTGCTCAATGAGAAGAAGAGGGCCTTCAGAGACGGGGACAGGGAGCAGATGAGGCGGGTTCAGAGGGAGCTGAAGGAGAGGATCCAGCAGGGCAAAGACAACTACAGGAGGAAGCTGGAGCACAAACGTCAGCAGAACAACCTGAAGGATGTGTGGAGTTGCATGAGGAGCATCACTGGCTACAAACAACCTGGTAGCCAGACAATAGGGGGGGGTCCTGACCGAGCCAACGAGTTGAATTTCTTTTTCAATAGATTCAATGATTCAATGATGGCTTCGGTCTACCCCCCCTCCCCCAGCCCCTCTACAACCATTCCCCTCCAGCCCCCCAGCCCTGCTGTCCCCCCTCCCCCACCGTCCCTCTCCAGCGACAACATACCTGTTCTCTCTCCCCCACCACTACCACTACCTCACCCCTCCCCCATCAACACAACAGAGACTCTTCCTGCCCCCACATACGGCACACAGACCTTCACAGCTGAGCAGGTGAGGAAAGTGCTGTGCAGGCTCCACCCAGGCAAGGCTGCTGGTCCTGACGGCGTCAGCCCGAGGGTCCTCAAAACTTTTGCTGCCCAGCTGAGTGGAGTCCTGCAGTACATCTTCAACCTGAGCATGAGACTGGAGAGGGTCCCTGTGCTATGGAAGACATCCTGCCTGGTGCCGGTTCCGAAGAAGGCACGTCTCAGCACCTCTAACGACTACAGACCGGTGGCGCTGACGTCCCACGTGTCGAAGTCCTTTGAGAGGCTGGTCCTGTCGCTTTTTCAGCCCCTGGTCAGATCATCGCTGGACCCTCTTCAGTTTGCCTACCATCCGAAACTGGGAGAGGAGGACGCCATCATCTTCCTGCTTCATCGTGCCTACGCCCACTTGGACAGACCCGGGAGCACTGTGAGAATCATGTTTTTTTGACTTCTCCAGTGCATTCAACACCATCCGGCCTGCCCTGCTGGGGAGTAAGCTGACGGCGATGAAGGTGGACTCTTCCCTGGTTTCCTGGATTATAGACTATTTGACAGGTCATCCACAGTTTGTCAGACTGCAGGACTGTGTGTCTGACACTGTGGTCAGCAGCACTGGTGCTCCACAGAGAACGGTTCTTTCCCCATTCCTGTTCACCCTATACACCTCAGACTTCCAGTTCAACTCTGAGTCCTGCCACCTGCAGAAGTTCTCGGACGACTCTGCAGTTGTTGGTTGTGTCAGCGAGGGAAACGATGAGGAGTACAGGGGCGTCGTGGACTCCTTCGTTGAGTGGTGTGAGCTGAACCATATGCAGCTCAACACAGACAAGACGAAGGAGATGGTGGTGGACGTCCGCAGGAGGAAATCTACCCCCACACCCATTTCCATCAAGGGTGTGTCCACAGAAGTTGTTCAGGAATATAAATACCTGGGAGTTCACCTGGACAACAAACTGGTCTGGGCCAAGAACTCTGAGGCCGTGTACAAGAACGGCCAGAGCCGTCTCTATTTCCTGCGGAGGCTCCGGTCCTTCAACGTTTGTAACACGATGCTGAAGATGTTCTACCAGTCGGTGGTAGCCAGTGCCATCTTCTCCAGTGTTGTGTGCCGGGGAAGCAGGTTGAGGTCAGCAGACGCCAACAAGATCAGCAGGATCGTCAGGAAGGCTGGCGCTGTCCTGGGGGTCCAGCTGGACTCCTTGTTGGTGGTGTCTGAGAGGAGGATGCTGCGCAAGCTGCGTAGTATCCTTGACAACAACTCTCACCCTCTCCATCAGGTGCTGACCTCATACAGAAGCACCATCAGCAACAGACTCATTCCACCCAGGTGTACTGCAGAACGCCACAGGAAGCCCTTTCTTCCTGTGGCCATCAGACTCTATAATTCATCTACCTCGGGTGGTGAGAGGGACAGTGGACACTCAGTGACCTGAGGTCAACGCACTGTTATTATTATTTTTTGGTCAACGCACTGTAAATCCTCTCACTGTAATTTTGCACTGTAAATTAAATTTCACTTTTCACTTTTCACATGTCACTTTTTCAGTATTCATCTGAGTTATTTATTATTATTCTATTTCTGCCAATTTGCACTATACATAATGTTGTGTATTGTATATACCTACGTATTACATGAATACAAATTAAATTAAATATGAATTAAATAATACTGAAAATTGTGCAATTCATCTATCAATACATTTAGATTTCATTTAGAGTTAATTTAGTTATATTTTGTTTATACTAGTTTAGCTTAGTTTAGTTTGTTGTTATTTAATTTTTAGCTTTAGGTATTAGTATATTTTGTGTGCATTTATTCCCCCTGTTTCAACTGTTGCACCTTCATTTCCCTCGGGATAAATAAAGTTATCTTGAATCTTGAATCTAGATGGTACCATGGAGTCATTAGAGACCATAGTAACATGTAGTCATCGCCCACCTCGGTGTAGACGTACAGCGGCAGCACCAGCACGGCCAGCAGGAGGTCGGCCACGGCCAGGCTGATGATGAAGTAGTTGGTGGCCGTCTTGAGGGAGCGCTCGGTCAGCACGCTGAGGCACACCAGCACGTTGCCCAGGATGATGATCAGGATGAGGGGGATGCCCAGGATCAGGGCCAGGTAGTTGTGGCTCCCGGGCCCCGGCTCCTCAGGCACGCTGTCGGGCGTTACGTTGTCCATGACGGAGGCCCCGAACAGAAGCTCTTCTGGGCTAACATCTAGACGGGGCCAGGCACCTTCATAGGTGACAGAGCACGGAATGGGCAGGAATCACGTTTTAAAGAAACACAATCAATAACAGGCAATCATTCAAAACAGAAATGCATTCTAGGAGGGAAAGCTCTGAGTTGTCCAGCGTGTGTGTCGTATTTTGGGTTGGCCAATAAAATGACTCAAAACGTGCAAAGCCTTACAAGTATCTGATGCTGACCAATCAGAATCACTTCATGGGCAGACTGTCCAATCACACGTGTGTACCAACATATATATAATAATAATGATTTATTAGTTCTTAGATTCTATGTATGTTCTTAGTTCTTAGTTCTATGTATGTGATTTGTCATACTTTTCCATACAATTAGCCTCTTATAATGAAGAAGAGCTCTTGAATTTCATACACACACTGTTCCCATGCTTGTGCAGTCTGACAGTGAGCCCATTATGATTGGTCCTTGTCAGATACTACACATGTCTTACACATTCTTGACCTCTGCGGCTTGCCGTAGTCTATGCGTTCTGGTGGTTCAGGTGGTTCTCACCTTGCTGACGAGGGGCCATGGCAACAGTAGACTGTCCCCGGAGCCTCACCCTCGGCCCGACGGAGGAGCGAACGCTGGCCCGCCCGCAACACACCCACCTCCGGCCCCATGGCGGCCGAGCTCTGAGCTGGTGTCGTGGGTCTCAGCAGGGGGTCGTGTCTCCCACGCGGGTAGCGGTATCTGCCAATAAACACGTGTCACGTTTTTGCAAATAAATTGCAATTATGGCAGCACCTTCTGCCGTTCTGCCTCCCACACGGCTTCAGGCTGTCTGTCTCCAGCAGCTCCTACTGAAGTGGGAGCTGAGCGACTCAGAGGGGGCCATGCTGGTTAGCTACAACAAGGTACACTCGGTGGTTTGAGCGATTGCCGGCATGTTTCATGTTGGCGCCGTTTCACACCTGATCACCCTGAGCAAGGCCGGTCTATAAAAAACCTGCCAAAGAAAGCTCTGCTGTAACAAATGTATATAAAAATCTTAATCTAGAGGATTTGAATCTTCTTCTTTGGTCACATTCACACACAGTGGAATTTGTTTCTCTGCATTTAACCCATCCTAGTATTAGGAGTGATGAAAGATGTGTCAGAACAAAATAATAAACAAACATTCTCATCGTATGATGAACCTTCTAGAGCACAGTGTCCATAGGATGTAAAGTAGGGCTGATTCCTGAAGGTTTTAGGGCTGGTCTTCAGGCCTTCAAAGTGGGGTATTTAACCAGGCTTTTCCTTCATTATTGAGGTTAACAAAGTGAAACATTTGGCTTTGAATGCTGAGTTTCTTGATGAAGTGCAGCCTTTTACCCACAGGCAGTGAGCTACTGAACTGCTAGGAGTGCTGCCACTATCATAACATTGTCATCCATATTACATTACACTATCATACTTTTGCTGAACTTTCAGGATTCATTACAGTATCGGCACTGCTCTGCACTGGATTGTTGTGAGTGTTCCATTTCCTCAGAGAGGGAATGGGCACAGGAGGGCTGTGCCTGGTATCAGTCCACTGCATTGGGTTTGTCTGGTGGTCAGGGCATTCCTACCCCAAAGGCTCTGAGTTCCGACCCCAATGTTTGCAGGAATCCCTCAGCAAGATGACCTTAAAGCCCAGTTAGATTACGAGAAGTACATGGAAAGCTTTCTCCCCATTCCCTCCCGCAGTATGAATTTCCTAAAACACTTAACTATAATAATACTTCACACAGTATAAATTACAATAACAATAACAATAAAGTGACAAATGATATGTACATGTTTTTGAATTGTGCAGAAAGCATTTAAAAAGTTAGTTGCTTCGGCCATTTCCTTTGTTATTGTCCTGCTAAATAACAAAATAGCAGTAAAATAGTATCACAGCTTCTTATATCATGGGAAAAATGCATGCGACAAATGCAACAACTACAACAACTACAACAACCACGGGCAGAATAGATTCTCAAGAGGTTTACTAAAGCTGGCTTTAGGAATAGACCCAGTCTGTATTGTTTAGATTTCTTCTTCTTCTTCTTCTTCTTTTTCTTCTTCTTCTTCTACAATACAACACATTTGGTCTTTGTAGGCAAATGATGTACATGCTCATTTGCATATAGAGCGGGGAGTGAGATCCCATCACTGGTGGTCACTTGGAGAACCGCGTGGACACGCATTCTAATGGCAGGTGTGAGCACGCACTAAGAGTGGTCCACTTGTGATCGCAGTGTGAAAAATGCCTGTAGTTGTTGCCGATTCTCTCTTTGTCTCCGTACCCCAAGGCTGTCAAATGATCGGATGACACTCGTTATCCCATATCACCAATGACCTTACACTGCTCCAAGGAGTTCTGATTTGGGATGAAACGACCAAAGGGGGAGGTGGTGGTGGTGGTGCAGACTCACAGAAATGGATGAAAAACCACAAACTGTCAGCGTTTGTATAAATGTTTATAGAAATGTAAACATTTGACAGATATTGAAATGTTAGTAATAGTGAAAGTAAAATAATATGTACACAGGTTTTCTAACGAGATGCTCGGTGGATGCATGCATATGTTATATATACTGTATATTGGGTGGCAGGATATGGCCCAGTCTGTTGGGACTTGGCTTGGGAACCGGAAGGTCGTCGGTTCAAGTCCCCGAAACACCTAGGCATGCCGAGGTGCCCTTGAGCAAGGCACCAGACCTCCTACACTGCTCCACGGGCGCTGCATATACAATAGCTGCCCACTGCTCCGAATACTAGGATGGGTTAAATGCAGAGAAACAAGTGACCAATAAAGAGGATTCAATCATTTAGATGTAGATATAAAATGGTTGTTACTCATGTGTAGCAGACTACGGCTGACCTCAGTTCACTGCCTCTTTTAAAGCCTCTTCAGTTTGACTTCAGCCATATGCTAAAAAGCCCTTGTAGGGATGACTTCTCGCTTGAATAATTTATTAAAGACATTTATTTTTTCTAGTCCTCTGGTTTTCTTATGTAAGTTCATTAATATACACACTGTGGACTGGCGCTATACGTCTATAATAAATATATTTTCCAGAGTCCTTTCCAGAGTAATTTGTCCCAATTTTTCCAAACCTAACATTTCTAGGTTAGATTTTTCTTGAGAAACATTTTAGATTTCTCTTTCTGTGTCCTCCGTCTAATTGACCAAATGTGACCGTTTGGGCAGATGTAGAACATTCATTGGAGCTTCCTCTGCGGATGGTTCTCTGGTCATCTGCAGTGGTTGCTACACAGCTCGTCTAATGGTGTGGCTGCCACAATCGCACCACCACCACTCATCACATGAGTCACGGTCGATGTTCCTCAGCATTAAGAGTCATATCCCGCCCTGTTTCTCTGTGTTTCCGCTGGTTATTATTAGTGTAGGAGGCTGCTGTGAGACATGGATCCTGCTTCTCACCACAGCTCAGTCTCCTGTTCCCCATCTCATGTCATATGAATTGGGGTAAAATCATACGTTGTTTTTTGCCACGCATTTCTCCTCTTGATAATATCGAATGTAGATCGATATTTTTATGTGATCGTAGTTTTTTCTTCCCGATTGGTTTGTACATAGATGTTTATACACTGTGGATATTCCACTTTGTATTGTTATCCTTTTTTTAGTTTTTTTTGATCAAATCTTGAAAATATCTCCCGAATATATCTAAGCGGTGCTCTCCCTGATGAACCTTCTGATGCTCTGCCCCCTGAGGGACGTTGAGACGCCTTTGAGACATGGCGACTGGCCGCAGATGCATCTCAAGGAACAGGTGTCCTCACAAACAGGTGTCCTCACAAACAGGTGTCCTCACAAACAGGTGTCCTCACAGAAACGTGTCCGTGTCTTTTTGTGTGTCCACGTGTGTTCTCTGAGGCAGACAATATACTGGGTCTCAGTTCCAGGGGGCGGGGGGGGGGGTGTGGGGGGGAGGATACAAAGCCTCGCCGCTTGCTACAGAGAAACACACAACAACAGAGTGGCCCACACACCACGCGGGGTCAGGTGGGTGGGTTTCGGCGAGTGTGAAATGGAAATCAAGTGAATTTATGAGGCTGGATCCCCCCCCCCCTGATCCCCCCCTCCGACCTGCCGCCCGCTGGCTCTTTGTAATGTGATGGTGATTGATGCGCTTCCCTAGACCGGGCCTCCACCACGCCTGGGGGGTTTGGACAGAATCTAAGCCGTCTGATTGGATGAGGAGAGCCAACCTGCCCATGACAACAACACAGCACTTGATTGGCCCTTAACAAAAACGGCATCACAGATCTAGGCTTTAAGGGAGCCCGCAAAAATGTCACAACGTCAATCAATTAAGGGTTTTATTTTCATTCAGAGTTGGGCACATTTCATTTAATGAACTCACATTTAACCTACTCCTGCTGTGGTTACGCAGGGTAATTAAGGGGTTAATATGTGGACAAATCTGTTAATGAGTTCTTAACCAAAGCCTGCATATTTCTGCAGTGTTCAGTTCCATAACAAAATACATTCAACAGTCAACATTATGCTAATAATAATAACAATATCAATGTTTGCTTCACCCATGGCTCTACTTTGAGGCCATACTGTGTGTCACCAGAGGTGGCGCTATTCCCCAGGATGAAATTCACCATTTGATGACTCTTTGAAGTTTGTTACTTTCTTCTTAGAAAGAAGAAGCCAGGAGGTTCATAAGGGAGGTGGCTCACCACCAAGACGCCTCGCCCACAACCAGCCCACGCAGGCAGAGTGCATCAAAGCTACTGCCAAGCTAACACACATGCCATGCTGGATTGTCCACAACGGCACTTAGATCGCCTGCCAGTTTATTCTGGTCTTTTCATTGTCGCAGCGTTTCTCGTGTTAACGCTAAGCAGGCTGTTTCATTCAAATGTGAGGACATGATTCACGCTTGAAGCATTTGCTGCCCAGATGACATACAGACGATGATTCAGTAGATACCAGACACACACAGGACAAGCGTTCTGCTGATTCAGACACGGAACATCACGTGTGCCTTCAGGCCCCTTCTAAAGGTGCTACCATGTGTTCAGGCCTTCACAGAGTCATAACCCTGGGGGGGTCTTCTCCGCCCCCCCCCCCCCCCTCCCTCCCTCCCTCCCTCTAGGACCCCCTCCCCAAACAGATTCTTGACTCCACCTTTCTCCTCGCTGCTGTTCTTTTGAACATCTCGTCCTCCTGCAGTTTACTCTTGTGAGGCTTTGTCCCGTTATGGATATGGTTTTGATGGATACTAGCCTTGTGCCTTTGTCACCGACTCAAAGAAGGTTTTCATTTGGCAATGAAATGGACGACCAGGGAAGCACCCATCACCACAACCGCTATCGGAACACAACGTTTCAACATAAACGCTGCAATCTCAGGTATTAGAGGAGATGGTGTAAATAACAAATTTCACAGTGAAATGAGTTCCTCTGCATTTAACCCATCCTAGTATTAGGAGCAGTGGGCAACTATTGGATATACAGGGGAGCAGGGGAGGAGTCTGGTGCCATGCTTGAGGGCACCTTGGCAGAGCAGCCCAGGTGTTTCAGGGACTTGAACTGGCGACCTTCCGGTTCCCAAGCCAAGTCCCAACAGACTGAGCTATCCTCACCAGAGGCTACAGGATGTGTAACCAGAGAGGCTGATCAACTTATCAACTGATCAGCTGATCAGCGTGAGGCGTTAGTGACGATCCATCAGGTGATAGAAGAGGAGACTCTGACTGAGGATCCGACCAGCGGGCTGAGCTTGCCGGTAACCGAGGGCGACGGCACAGTATCACAGCACCATCACTTCTATGCCAACGACCTCGGGTGCAAGTTGAATCTGAAGTTGTTCTGTTCGGCTGTTGTTAAATGCTGAATGAGAAAAACCAGCTATAACTCGCTCCCAGTTATGGCTGTTCCACGATGGTCCACGATGGTAAAAGAGATAGATTAGACAGACTAGATTCATTAGCACAGGTTTAACAGCCAATAACTGGGAGGATGAACACCCATCAGTCATGGCGTCGCTCTGGCTCCAATAACACGCATTGTGTGTCCCAATGAGACACTAATGTGGCCCATAAGTCTGATCTGGCTAATCGTCTTAAGAATGGGATTATCACTTCCAAACCCAGTGAGCCTCCCATGGTCTGGCTCTGCATTATTGCTCCTCTCTAAGTGATTTTCATGCGTTCCTGTTTCCTGAATGTGTATATTCCGTTGTGGTGTTGTGTTTAGTTCATAGATTTACTTTGTGCAATGTTGACACAGTGTGCTGTTGTTGGTGTTATTCTGGTCCATGGCTGTTGACCTTGAAGGGGAGACGATGGCTCCTGGCTACTTTCTTTTATAAGAGAGTGCAGCTTGGTTAGACGTCTTTGTGCGGGGATTTATTTAAACTTCACCCTGTGTGAAGGGAGACCACAACACTGGTCCTCCAGCCGCTCGCGGGCCAGCCTCTGAGGCTCTGAGGCTCTGAGACTCTGAGGCTCTGAGGCTCTGAGGCTCTGAGGCTCTGAGGCTCTGAGTCTTCTATTGTACGGTGGTGTGCGAGGGGGGGGGGGTACAGTGGGGTACATATTAATTACAGGGATGATAAATGAGCTGTAACATCGCAGGGTGTTCGTGGTCTGCTCCGACCGTGTCTTGTGGCCTTCTAGCTACGCTACGCCACCGTTTCACCCTCTAGCCTCAGGCCTCTGGCCTCTGGCCTCAAGATTTCTCCTCTCCTGCCACCACAAAGCAAAGTCACGCAGGCACACACACACACACACACACACACACACACACACCACACACACACACACACACACACACACACACACACACACACACACACACACACACACACACACACTCAAAGCCTTATCTGTTAACCCAACCAGTGATTTCTGCAGTCTTTGTAGCTCTCTCCCATACTGTGTACTGCTGGATTTAACACAAGCACGCACACACGCACACACAAGCACGCACACACGCACACACAAGCAAGCACACACACACAAGCACGCACACACACACACACACACACACACACACACACACACACACATGCAAACCCACACCCTGCTATATAATCAACAGAAACATATGATTTCCCTCATGATTCGTCCCACACACACTGAAGCGCACGCAAACCACAGACACACACACACACACACACACACACACACACATACACACACACAAACACACCATCACACACACACACACACAAACACACACACGCAGACACACACACAAAGACACGATCGTGAAAGAAGCTTGAAAAAAGCTTCTCCCGCCGCACGCCGCCTGACTTCCTGCTTCCACACCGTGGTTACATCACCACCATAGCATCAGCTTCATTTACATTTCATTACATTTTTCATCAACCGAGATCTTGATTGTGACACAATCACAAGATCTCACTAGTTAATGAATTATCGGTTCCCTGAACAGTCGTGGCCTCCAGGCTTTCTGTGCTCAGCAGCGCGTGGCCTCTGTCCTGTGGCTCTATACCCTTCAATGAGTCAGTGCACACTGTATGTCAAGTCTTCATATTGATTCATATTGATCATTAACACCCATTACCCATGAGGCGTTGGTACCACACACCACCCAACCTGTCACTCAATCTTATTATGTCATCAGAGTAAATGATGACACCTTCCTCCTTTAAAGCTCTCCCCATTTAGATTACACTTCACCTTGAGTTTAAACATGCCGTCTAATTTACTAAGTGGTGGTCGGTGTGTGTGTGTGTGTAAAAACAGTTTGGAGCGATTGTATTGATTGTATTGATTGTATTGACGAGCAGATTGATAAGTAAAGGTCGGTGGTTAGCTCAGGAACATCATCGGGAAATGCTGTGTGTGTGAATCCTTATGTTGTGTGTGTGTGTGTGTGTGTGTGTGTGTGTGGGAGCGTGTGTAAGTGTGTGTGCATAAATCCTAATGTTGTGTGTGTGTGTGTGGGAGTGTATGTGTGAATCCTTATGTTGTGTGTGTTTGTATGGGTGTGTGAATCC
>CM051022.1:12665803-12673303 GCA_027704905.1 Muraenolepis orangiensis | reverse complement strand
CATTCTGGTCAACTTTTACCGGTGTGCCATCGAAAGCATCCTCACCAACTGCATCACAGTGTGGTACGGCAACTGCACAGTCTCAGACCGGCCTCAAAACCGCCCTACGCATCGTTGGATTACCCCTCCCTGCAATAAAGACTACCCACCACAAGTGGTGTCTGCGGAAGGCACGAAAAATTGTCAACGACTCCCTCTTACCCCAACCATGGACTGTTTCTTCCCCTCAGCTGTCATCTCTCTGAACTCTGTGCCACAGCCTCCCCCTCCCCCCTCGAACTCTGCTGACTATACCCTTTCAGTAGGCTGTTTTTACATCTTATTTAACCTCTGTACATTATATATTACCATGCACTTTACTGCAACATTTGCACTCCGGTTAGATGCCAAATCATTTTTGCTGTACTGTACTGTACTGTACTTATGCTGTGCAATTTAGATTAGATTTAGATTTGATTTAGATTCAAATGTATTGTCATTGTACAGGGCAGCGAAAATAATTTGGCAAATGTTGAGTGCAAATATTGCAGTAATATATAATATACAGTTTACAGTTGCTGAAAGACAGTATACTAGGTACAAAAACAGTTATAAGGTTACTGTGTGAGATATGTGCATAATAATAGGTATATAGGTATTTATATATACAGATAAGTTTAGAAATATTTAACAGGTAGTGATCAGGGGTATGCAATTATGAAAAACAGGATACATATATATATAAATGTATATACAGCAGGTGGTGAGCAGGGATATGCAGTTCTATCAACAATTGAAGATTAAAATATATATACGTTAGGTACAGTAAAAATGTACACATTTACAGGTATCTTATCAATAAATAAATAATATATATATATAATATGTAAACTAGCTAGAGGTAGCTAGTTGTGATGACAGTGCAAGGCAGTCGAAGACATTGATGGTGATGCATTATTATTATAGGATATATTGAGCAGAGGTGGGGGGCAGGGGGAGGGGGGGTTGGCAGCAGGGGGGGGCAGCAGGGGGAGGAGCAGCGGGGGGGGGGGTGGGGGCTGTCTTCGTGGTGCAGAGTTCAGGGAGATGACCGCTGAGGGGAAGAAGCTGTTCCTAAGCCTGCTGGACTTGGAACAAAGGTTTCTATAGCGCCTCCCGGAGGGGAGGAGGGCAAACCGTCCATGGTTGGGGTGAGAGGGGTCATCTACTATGTGTTGTGCCTTCCTCAGACACCTTTTGTGGTGGGTGGTGTTTATTGCAGGGAGGGGTAGTCCAACGATGCGTTGGGCGGTTTTCACCACCCTCTGCAGCGCTTTCCAGTCTGAAACAGTGCAGTTTCCGTACCACACTGTGATGCAGTTGGTAAGGATGCTTTCGATGGCACACCGGTAAAAGTTCACCAGAATCTGATGAGGGCTTTCCTCAGTCTCCTCAGGAAGAAGAGAGGCTGGTGAGCCTTCTTTACCAGTGAGGCCGTGTTGAGGGACCAGGAGAGGTCCTCGGAGATGTGGACCCCCAGAATGAGCGGAGACACACTCGACCTCCACTCTGTTGATGAGGATAGGGGCGTGTAGCTCTGGTCTTTCTGAAGTCCACGATGAGCTCCTTGGTCTTCTTGGTGTTGAGGGCCAGGTTGTGCTCGACCTCCTCCCTGGAGGCTGCCTCATCGTTGTTTTTGATGATGCCCACCACCGTTGTGTCGTCGGCAAACTTGATGATGGTGTTTGTACCGTGTACAGGAGTGGAGGAGGTGAGATTGGCTAACCTGACTGTCTGTGGTCTGTTGGTTAGGAAGTCTAATAACCAGTTACAAACAGAGGGGTTAATGTCAAGATTCTTGGTTTCATGAGGTCACCAAGTTTGAAGATGAGTTTGGAGGGGATGATGGTGTTAAATGCTGAGCTAAAGTTGATGAACAGCATTCTCACATGGGTGTTGCTCTCATCCAGGTGGGGGAGAGCGGAATGAAGAGCTGAGAAGATGGCGTCCTCCGTGCTCCTGTTCTCACAGTAGTTTATCCAGTGATGGTGAGTGGCTAGATTTGAGGAGAGCCAGGACCAGCCTCTCAAAGCACTTCATGATGATGGGGGTGTGTCCAACAGGGCGGAAGTCGCTGAGGCTCGTTGCAGAGGAGTGTTTTGGCACTGGCACAATGGAGGTGGTTTTAAAGCACGCTGGGACAACTGCCTGAGCTAGTGACATTTGAAAATGTCAATAAGGACCTCGGTCAGTGCAGTTCCTGAGCAGCTGACCGGGATGCCATCAGGACCAACTGCCTTATGCCCATTTATCAGTGCCGCACACACGTCTGTGGGTGGATAGGGTGAGGGGTTGGTGGTCAGCGGGGAGAGGAGCCCTGGTGGGCAGTTCGGGGTGGAGTTGAAGATCGCCGATTAAATTACCAGAATGATGTAATAAAAGATTGTGTCAGGTGTACTTGATAAAAGCAAGACTGTTCTGTGTTAACAGACTAAGAATTATTATGTATATTACCACTAATTTGCAAAAACTGGTCAGACGCTGGGTGTCGCGATGTTTACGCGCCGCCACCTTGGTCGTATCATAAAATACGATGACAATGACAATTCATTTAAATCTAATCTAATCTAATCTAATCAAAAATGTATTCTCGATGAAAGGTAATACACAAAATCTCTATAGATGCAAATCCCAAAGTGTATTCATCTTTGCTTTGTCTGTTTGTTTGTTTGTTTGTTTGCAGTCCTAATGTAAATAAAGAACGGAGCCTTTGTCTCGTACAATTGGTTGCCTGTTTGCATCTAGTCTCCCCCTGTCAACCTTGCCCTTTTAACAGCTCCTGGCGACATTGGCTGTCTTGGCAGGTTGAGGAGACGTGAGCGCGGGACGTGTGACTGTACTTTGGGGGTCACGTGTAGGCAGTAGAGCCTATAAAAGTACAAAGGCAGGCCATGACAAGGTCAGAGGTCAATCCCTAACCATGTGTAGTGTATATGTAAGGTATCCAGGTTGGGTTTTGCGCTGCATTCTACAGGCAAACATATCCAAACATATCCAAAAAAAGTTGTTATTCCAAAAATAACCGAAACACGGCATTCATTTAGACCGAATGACTCAACTGGACCAGACAGTTTCGCCTGCAACCATGTACCTTTTGCCCGGTTTTACATAATGCCGTTTTGCATAATGCTCTTGTACATGAAAGTCATTAGTTGAATGACTCGGGGACATGAACTGAATTCCACGTGTCCTTTCTGCTCCTCTCCCTGCCGGTACACTAGAGGTCCAAACAGGCCGACATTTACCTTGTTTTTCATCCCGACTGCCCTCTGGACGAGATGGGGATCCACTTCTCGAGCGTCACGTCGGGGAAGACTTCAGACACCTTGGGGGGGGGGGGGGGGGGGGGTACTTTAACACCCAACCTCTTCGCCATCCACGAAAAGACAGGTATTAAATGCTTTGTTCCTGCACACACATGCCGCATGCCGACACATACACACAAATACACACACACACACACACACACACACACACACATAGACACACCCAAACACACACACAGACACACACAAACACACACACACACACACAGACCAACACACATAAACACACACATACAAACACACAAACACACACAGACACACACACAAGCACACACACACACACAAACACACACACACACACACAAACACACGCACACACACAAACCTATAGAAACACACACACATACACACACACAAACACACACACACACACACAAACACACAAACACACACACACACACCTATGCTTTATTTCAAGGACACCAGTCAGAGAAGGCAGTGATCCTGCCCAGGAGGAGAAGGTTATCTGGATTGAAATCAGAATGATTTAACCGTGTGAGTCACCCGTCCTCCCCCACAAAAAACGGAATTGTAAGAAAATGAAATAAAGAATAGCGATATATATATTATATTATATTATTATATGTAGGATTTGGTACAGCTCCCTGCTTGTAGCTGTCACATTTCCACATGCAAGGCCATGTGCGCGTGTGTGATGCTGTCGCCTCGCTGCTTCAGACGCTTGGGCCTCTTAATCTAAATCTAAATCTAAATCTAGATATAGATATAAATATAGATCTAAATCTAAATCTAAATCTAAATCTAGATATAAATATAAATATAAATATAAATATATATATAGATATAAATATAAATATAAATATAAATATAAATATAAATATAGATATAAATATAGATATAAATATAAATATAAATATAAATATAGATATAAATATAAATATAGATATAAATATAAATATAAATATAGATATAAATATAGATATAAATATAAATATAAATATAGATATAAATATAAATATAGATATAAATATAAATATAAATATAGATATAAATATAGATATAAATATAGATATAAATATAAATATAGATATAAATCTGGAGGATTGAATCCTCTTTACTGTACTGTACACAAAATGAGTTCCTCTCCTTTAACCCATCCTAGCATGAGGAGCAGTGGGTATCAGCTATTGGATATACAGGAGAGCAGGGGAGGGGGCCGGTGCCTTGCTCAAAGGCACCTGGGCAGTGCCCGGTTCACGTGCAGTTGAAACCGCCGAGTTAATTCTTTGGATCACCGCGACCCGGCCTGCTGCGCTCCGGGGAAATCCCCCCATGGCCGCCCAAACGCATCGCTACAGAGATGGGCGCCACAGACCCTGATGGAGGAGACCTTTACACACCATTACATCTGGAACATGCACAACCTGAAGAACAAACTAAGCAGGGAGCGCTGGATGGAGCTGACCTTCTGCCGGCCACGGCGCTGCTCGCTGATGGATGAACATCCAGCTAATGCGACCAATTCCACGATCCCCTCCTCCCCCGATCGGACAGCCGAGCTGAGCGACGGACGGCCGAGGGTTTCTCTCCGTGACGAAGAGGGTTGAACCGAGAGGGCCGGGGGGAAACAAGCTGATACTTAGCGTGGCCTGAAATACCACAGGTGACACCTTCTGTAGCGTCGCCACCTTGATGGATGGTCTCTGGCGCCACGTGGTCGGCGAGCCGGAGATGAATGAATGTGGCGTTAACATGGAGAAACTCTGCATGAGGCTGTATTTCGATGGTTCCTATTATACCGTTTGGCCATCGCTGAGCGCAGTGTGCACCGCGCCCGACAAGATGCACTCCTCATTCCAGAGGTTGGATTTACCATGGGCAACAAGTACAATGGAACGCTTACCCCCATTCCCTCCTCCAGGATGAGTCTAAACAACAATTCTATACTCAACTATACAATACTATGCAATACTATACTATACTATGCTTTACTATAAAGAACACTGTGTAGCACCTACTTATATACTATGCTATATGCTATAAACAACACACTATACTACCTACTATATACTATAGTAGGTTGCACTAATAGTATATAGTAGGTAGTCAATTGTGCATACAGTATATAGTATAGTACAGTGAAGGCTCGCCCATCCAGCTCGGAAAAAAACAACACGTACATTTAACAGATGAATCTGTACAAAAAATTATTTTAATATTTTAAGTCATCGAAGGCACAACCACCATGTCCCCCGTGTCAAAGTACCAACAGCGTCCCCTACCGCAATTTAAAATGACCGTACAGAGGAACGTCCTCCCCACGCTCCACATTGAAGTCCATTCTAAACTCCCGGACCCGAGCGGCCGGTGAGTCCTGGTTTAACATTAGTGTGTACGGCAGTAATGGAGGACCATCCTCCCTGAGGGCGGGGCTAGCCAGAGGCTGTGAACCAATCAGGTTCACATCATCAATTCACTGCTGGTGAATACCCAAGATACTCAGAGTTTTGGGGGCAGGTTATCATCATGCAAGGATCTATCTTGTGTCATTCATTAATTCTGCGTTCCAGACAAGACAAATATGTTTTTATATTTTTCAGACTGTAAACTTTCCAGTTCCTCCTCAAAGCGTTCAGGTGCTTGACGCCAAACACAAAGCATGGCTGACCGTGACAAGGTGGGGTTTCTTTAGCACGGGATTAGACATGTACGTGATTTATGTGCAGAACTGGTTTTACTATATGACAGTATGTCTTATTTTTATTAAATACAGGTAAATATACTTTACACAAATAACGCTTCTCACTCTATTTCAATTCCGTTAGGTTTGTTTGGTAGAACTAGACTTCTATTCAGATTTTTCAGATTTGTATCATTAATAGAGTAATTGTTAAATATCTTGTTTTCATCTAAACAATGCTTCTTCCCCCTTGGATTACAATCGATTTCAATGATGCTAAAATACCCACTAATGCACTGTCAAAAGAGATAGTGAGGCACCTTCCTACCTTTGCAACCACCAGCCGCCACTGGTATAGTAACTTTACTATATTCTATAAACAGCACTATATACTACCAACTATATATTATACACAACACTTTAATATAACAATACTGGATGATACAGTATAAACAGGGCAAATAGAGTAAAGAGCATTTTAAAGTTCCATTAGTGCAGCAGCATCATGAATACATTGCAGTACAGTCAAAAACGTCCAGCAAAAATATGACAGTGTAGTGTAATGTGATATGGAGGACATGTTATGATGGTGGCGGCAGCACTCCTAGCAGTTCAGTAGCTCACTGCCTTTGGATAAAAGCGGTCCTTAATCCTGGTAGTCCCGGTCCGGATGCTGCGGAACCAGCGAGCGGACCTGCAGGGGGAGAAGAGATGGGGCCAAAGCGGGTTCCTTCGGGTTCCTCCCTTTAAAATGGTGAACCCCTTGGGATAAGGTGTTTCTGTGGTAACTATTGTGCAGTATAGTTACTGGTGGTGTTATTGGTCATGGAGGGATGTCATTCGGCCACTGCGTTACTGATGTTTTGAGGAGCTCCTTTTGTTCAATCTGGGCGGTTGGTCTTCAAACGCTACGCAGAACCGTTCTGTTAATCAAGGCATTTTTTATGCATTCCATTTTGCTTTAAAATGCAGTCAAGGCGGGAAGAGGCTTTCATTCTCTCTCTAAGCGCGTTTTAAGTATTTATGAGGGAGGTGGTGTTTTTTCCTTTTTAAGCACAGATGTGTGCTGCTACCCGGTCTCTGGTCTCGTGTTTCTCTGGACCCGGTGATGTGAGTCAGAGCCAACCCCCAGCCGGCGGGGGGGGCTCGTCTCGGGGACGGGACGACCCTGGGCTCCCACAGAGACTTTTTATTTATTTCTACCCGACTTCAGAGAGCGTGAGGGGGGGAGAGAAGGGGGGGGGGGGGGAGAGAAGGGGGGAGAGAGAGCATAGGCATCCCGCTGGGTCCGATACACGAGGAACACACAGAGAGAAGCAGTCCTGCAGACTCCTGCCTGAACTAATATTTTAGTTGGTGGGGGGGGGTGGGGGGGGGATATCAGCAAGCACCACTACATCTAAACCCCCCTACATCTAAACCATCCTACATCTAAACCCCCTACATCTAAACCCACCCTACATCTAAACCATCCTACATCTAAACCACCCTACATCTAAACCACCCTACATCTAA
>CM051022.1:12640803-12660803 GCA_027704905.1 Muraenolepis orangiensis | reverse complement strand
TAAGTAGTAGCACCTTGAAATCTGACCTGGCATTAACTGGAAGCCAGTGGAGCGAGGACAGGATTAGAGTTCTGCACAAGCTGGAGGCTTTTAGTGGCGGAGTTCGGTAACCCAGAAAACAGTGCATTAGACGTGCATCGTGTAGACTAGTAATCTAGTCTAGACGATATAAACGCGTGGATGAGTGTCTCTGCATCCGCTGCAGACAGCATTGGTCGTATTCTAACAATGTTTCTAAGATGAAAAAATTCAGTTCTGGTTATACATTTTACATGTTGATTGAAAGATAGCATCGGGTCGAACAAGACACCAAGATTTTTAACACAAGAGCTTTGGGCCACAGTAGAGCCCTCAAACAACAGGCAGGATTCAACTTTCTGGATCTGGGAGGAGTCGTTTGACTTCGGAATATAGAATATAGATATAGAATATATATAGAATAATATAGAATATAGATTTGGGTGTGGTCAGTATAACAGTGAAAACTATTATTCCATAACTGTGAATAATACCACCAAGAGGGAGCATGTAGATTGCAAAGAGCAGAGGACCAAGGACAGACCCTTGGGGAAGACCAAAGCTTAGGTTACAGTGATTCGATTGTGAATCATCACAAAGAACAAATTGCTTTCTATTTGTGAGGTAAGATCTAAACCAGAGAAGAGCTGAACCTTTAATGCCAACAGAGTGTTCGAGACGATCAAGGAGGATGCTGTGGTCGATTGTGTCGAAGGTGGCACTAAGGTCGAGCAGCACCAGCAAGGAGCTTGCATTGCTGTCCATAGTAAGGAGAAGATCATTAACTACTCTGGTCACAGCAGTTTCAGTGGAGTAGAAGGTTCTAAACCCAGACTGGAGGGGTTCAAATAAGTTGTTCACCATCAGATGGTTTGGTCAGCTACAATTCTTTCCAGTACTTTCGAAAGGAAGGTTAGAGATGGGCCCATAGTTGCTCAGTACTGGGTCTAGTGGGTAGTGGGTCTAGGCCGGGCTTCTTCAGTAGAGGTTTTATCACAGCAGTCTTGAAGGTAGATGGAACTGTTCCAGTAGACAGGGATAGGTTCAAGTAAGCATAGTAGACCCAACGACTGGGAAAAGTTCTTTAAGAACCTTGGTGGGGAGAGGGTCCAGCATACAGGTAGTGGGTTTAGAGGCCTGTGTTAGTTAAGCAAGTTCACCAAGGAGATTGTGCTGAACTGCAGGTGGGTTGCTTCAGGAGGGACACATAGTGCCCATCTTACATGATGTTCAAGATGATGGGTGGGGAAGGCATCAATGTCTTTTCTAATACTCGATTGTGTGCTCAAAGAATTCCGAGAAGTTGCTAGCAGAGAGTGAGGAGCCAACTGTTTGAGATTGTTTTTGCGTCAGGCTTCTTAGTGTCAAACAGAAACTTAGGGTTGTTCTTGTTTAAGTTGATAACACTTGAGAAGTAGGCGTTCCTGGAAGTAGTTAATGCAGCTTTATAGCTGAGCAGGCTGCCATGCAAGATGAAAGACTTCAAGTTTTGTTGAACGCCATTTGCGTTCTGATCTTCTGCAGCTTCGTTTGAGGGTGCGAGTCTCCTCATTGATCCAAGGCACTGGCCGTTTGGTGGTTCACTTTTTAACAATAAGAAGAGCAGCAGAGTCGATGGCTGCAGATAAGGCAGTGTTAAGACTACCCACAGAGCCACTAAAATCAGAGAGAGGAGTGAGTGAGAAAGCTAAATAAACCTCCAGTTTGCAGTTGCTGCTGCTGTTGTTAGGACCCAACGAGACCGGCGAGCCAAATGTGCCAGAGAACCCAGAAGCAGAGAAACAGGACAACCAAAACAACGGAAAATGTCTTTACTGAAAAATATCCACAAACTCAAAATCACAACAAGGTAGGATAGGATAGGTTACGTGGGGTGGTCGATGAGGGGAGATGGTCAGAGGGTGGAAGGCGGAGAGGGTCCTTGGAGCGGGGGGGGTGGGGAGCCATAAGGTTCTCAGTAAGGTGCGCAATGGTCTAGCACCAACGTCGGTCTTTGACAGCCCTAAGTAGGGTAGATCCCAGGTGTTCATTGGCCTCAGCCGGCCCGATTAGGACGGAAAACACCTGGGATCAATTAGAGCGCGGGGGCACAACAGTATCCCCGCCTGAAGGAAGGCACCGGACGACCGCCCGAGAGCTCCGGGTTCTCAGGAACCCCCCCCCCCCACGTCGGTCTTCGGCAGAGAGGGGTCCGCGAGACCGGAAGGGGTCCTCGGGAGCAGGTGGGGGTCCTCCTCAGGGAGCAGGTGGGGGTCCTCCTTGGGAGCAGGTGGGGGTCCTCCTCAGGGAGCAGGTGGGGGTCCTCCTTGGGAGCAGGTGGGGGTCCTCGGGAGCAGGTGGGGTCCTCCTCGGGAGCAGGTGGGGTCCTCCTCGGGAGCAGGTGGGGGTCCTCCTTGGGAGCAGGTGGGGGTCCTCGGGAGCAGGTGGGGTCCTCCTCGGGAGCAGGTGGGGTCCTCCTCGGGGAGCAGGTGGGGGTCCTCCTTGGGAGCAGGTGGGGGTCCTCCTCGGGAGCAGGTGGGGTCCTCCTCGGGAGCAGGTGGGGTCCTCCTCGGGAGCAGGTGGGGGTCCTCCTCGGGGGCAGGTGGGGGTCCTCCTCGGGGAGCAGGTGGGGGTCCTCCTCGGGGAGCAGGTGGGGGTCCTCCTCGGGAGCAGGTGGGGGTCCTCCTCGGGAGCAGGTGGGGGTCCTCCTCGGGGAGCAGGTGGGGGTCCTCCTCGGGGAGCAGGTGGGGGTCCTCCTCGGGAGCAGGTGGGGGTCATCGGGAGCAGGTGGGGGTCCTCCTCGGGAGCAGGTGGGGGTCCTCCTCGGGAGCAGGTGGGGGTCCTCCTCGAGGGCAGGTGTAGCCACGAAGCAGATGTGGAACCAGCCCGGGAAACGATGGGCTCGGAACCACGAGGTGCTGGCGTAGCCACGGAGCTAGCCTGGGAGCTAG
The DNA here is from genome assembly GCA_027704905.1 of Muraenolepis orangiensis. Lineage (NCBI taxonomy): Eukaryota > Metazoa > Chordata > Actinopteri > Gadiformes > Muraenolepididae > Muraenolepis > Muraenolepis orangiensis. The sequence continues at coordinate 12,657,855 of CM051022.1, read as the reverse complement.
AGACACGAGGAGTTAGCCTGGAAGCAGGGAGCAAGAGACATGGGGAGCTAGCCAGGAAGCTAGGAGCTGGAGACACGGGGAGCTAACCTGGGAGCTTGGAACTGGAGACACAGGGAGCTAGCTTGGGAGCTAAGAAATGGAGACACAGAGAGCTAGCCTGGGAGCTAGGAACCGGAGACACGAGGAGCTAGCCTGGAAGCTAGGAGCTAGAGACACAGGGAGCTAACCTGGAAGTTAGGAGCTGGGGACACACGGATATAGCCTGGAAGCTAGGAGCTGGAGACACAAGGAGCTAGCCTGGGAGCTAGGAACTGGAGACACTGGGAGCTAGCCTGGGAACTAGGAACTGGAGACACAGAGCTAGCCCGGAAGCTAGGAGCTGGAGACAAAGGGAGCTAGCCCGGGAGCTAGGAACTGGAGACGAAGGGAGCTAGCCTGGGAGCTACGGACACATAGCCTGGGCGTAACTCGGATGGTGTCCCGCTCCCTGCTTCTGGGTTCCCGGCTCATTTTGGGCTTGATTTTGGCTGTTAGGACCCAACGAGACCGGCCAGAGAACCCAGAAGAAGAGACACAAAAACTCTCTCTCTGTCTGTTTGTCTGTCTCAACATACAGACAAACAGACAGACAGACAGACAGACAGACAGACAGACAGACAGACAGACGAGGAAAGAACAACACGGTTTAACCACAACACAATGACACATCTCTCCTAATTGTACCGCTATAAAACAGCCAAGGACGGTTTCTACTCTCTCTCTCTCTCTCTCTCTCTCTCTCTCTCTCTCTCTCTCTCTCTCTCTCTCGCTCTCTCGCTCTCTCTCTCTCTCTCTCTCTCTCTCTCTCTCTCTCTCTCTCTCTCTCTCTCTCTCTCTCTCTCTCTCTCTCTCTCTCTCTCTCTCTCTCTCTCTCTCTCTCTCTGTCTCTCTCTCTCTGGCCTGTAATCCGATTGGTCCAGTCTGGTATAAAGGCCAAAGCCTCATTGGCATTTCCACGTTGTGAGATACCACAGTCGCTGGTACCACAGCATCAGAATCATGACTAGGAGGGCTACCACTATCATAATATGGTCACCAATATTACATTACACTGTCATACTTCCTACTGGACTTTCTGGACTCATCACAGTTTCTGCACTGCTCTGCACTGTACTGCACTGTACTGCACTGTACTGCACTGTTCTGCACTGTACTGCACTGTTCTGCACTGTACTGCACTGTTCTGCACTGTTCTGAAATGTACTGCACTGTACTGCACTGCTCTGCACTGTACTGCACTGTACTGCTCTGCACTGTACTGCACTGCTCTGCACTGTACTGCACTGTACTGCTCTGCACTGTACTGCACTGTACTGCACTGTACTGCACTGTACTCACAATGCTGCTGCACTACTGGCACTCACCATACAGTATATACAGTATGTATATACTGTATCATCCATCAGTCACTTAATTGTTCTTGTTATTGTGTATAGTATTGTTATTATATACTGTTGTATATAGTATAGAATATAGTTGGTAGTATATAGTGTTGTTTATAGTATATAGTATAGTATATAATAAGGAGTATATAGTAGGTAGTATATAGTGTTGTTTATAGTATAGTATTGCATTGTATATAGGAGGTAGTATATAGTGCTGTTGATAGTATATACTATATACTATCAACAGTACTATATACCACCTACTATATACTATACCTTATAATATATAGCCTAGTATACAGTAGATAGTATATAGTGTTGTGTATAGTATAGGCCCCTGGAGCTCATTCAGAAAGCTGCAGCTCGCCTGGTGTTCAACCGACCCAAGTTCTCCCACACATCTACCCTCCTTCGGACTCTACACTGGCTCCCAGTAGCTGCTCCATCCAGCTCAAGACCTTGGTGCTAGCCTACAGTGCAGTAAAAGGAACTGCTCCATCCTACCTCCAGGCAATGGTCAAGCCCTACATCCCAACCCGTCCTCTTCGCTCGGCTTCTTCGGGCCGTCTGCTTGCCCCTCACTTAGGGGCCCCTGAGGGTCGATCTACGGGGTCACGGCTCTCCTCCGTCCTGGCCCCCTAGTGGAGGAACAAACTCCCCACGGAGGTCAGGACTGCAGAGTCTCTCCCCATCTTCCACCACAGGCTGAAAACCCATCTCTTCAGGACACACTTCCCGGATCCTTCCTCGTAGCGCTAAGTCGATTATCTAAATAGATAACATATTATAGAATGTATTGCATTGTATTAACCATGGGGGGAGGGGTGAAGGTGTGTGGAGGAGCATGGGGGGGTGTTGTATATAGTAAAGTATATAGTAGGTAGTATATAGTATATAGTGTTGTTTATAGTATATACTATACACTATAAACAGCACTATTGACTACCTACTATATATATTTGTTTTTTTAATTCAGACTGCAGGAGGGAATGGGCAGTAAGCATTCCATTGTACTTTGCATATGGCAAATAAAAACGTCTTGAATATTGAATCAAGATTGCTTAATGTGCTTAACTGTGTGAATGAGTTCTGGTTTAAAGGTCTTAATGAAAAATGAGGAATCTATTTTGGGTGTGGCCCCTTTTGAAACAGACAAACTGTTACAACCCAACAAGACCGCCTAGCCAAATGTGCAACGGATAATGGCTTTACTGAAAGGGTTGGTTAGGAGGTGTGGTCGACACGGGGAGATGGTCCAGAGGGTGGACACGGGGAGATGGTCCAGAGGGTGGACACGGGAGATGGTCCAGAGGGTGGACACGGGAGATGGTCCAGAGGGGTGGACACGGGAGATGGTCCAGAGGGTGGACACGGGGAGATGGTCCAGAGGGTGGACACGGGGAGATGGTCCAGAGGGTGGACACGGGGAGATGGTCCAGAGGGTGGACACGGGGAGATGGTCCAGAGGGTGGACACGGGGAGATGGTCCAGAGGGTGGACACGGGGAGATGGTCCAGAGGGTGGAACGCGGAGAGGGTCCATGGAGCGGGGGGGGGGGGGGGGGGTTCTCGAGTAGGAGGGAGCCATAAGGTTCTCGGTGATCAAGCCCGGCCGCCTTAAGAAGGGTAGATCCCAGGTTCATTAGCCTCAGCAGGCCCGATTATGATGGGCAACACCTGGGATGGATTAGAGTGTGGGGGCACAACACAAACATCCAGAGCCAGAGCTGTGTTCTCTAAAGCCTCTAACACCAGTGGTATCCATAGCAACTGGGTACAGTGTTATAGAAATAGGTTGTGTGAGATTTGTTTTTTTTCTTCTCCGTACTTACATAGACACTTTAGATTAGATAGATTAGGTTAGATTCTAATGTATTGTCATTGCACAGTACAGCACAAGTACAGTACAGCAAAAATAATATGGCATCTAACCAGAGTGCAAATGTTACAGTAGAGTGCATGGGAATATATAATGTACAGTGGTTAAATAAGATGTAAAGACAGGTATAAATACAGGTATGAGATATGTGCATTATAGGTATATATATATATATATATACAGTATATATATGTATATATATATACATATTTATTTATTAATATATTATTACTGCCAATTTGCACTATACGTATTGTTGTGTATTGTATATACCTACGTATTACTGTAATAATACTGTAAATTTATCTTCATTTATCAATACATTTAGATTTCATTTAGAATTATTTTAACTATATTTTTGTTTATAATAGTTTTATTAGTTAGTTGTTGTTTTGTTTTTTAGCTTAGGTATTAGTATTTTTGTGTGTGCATTTATTCCCCCTGTGTCAACTGTTGCACCTTAATTTCCCTCGGGATTAATAAAGTAATCTGAATCTGAATCTGAATCTGAATCTGAATATATATATATATATACACAGGTAAGTATACAAGTGTTCAACCGGTAGTGAGCAGGGGTATGCAATTATTAAAAACAGGCGGCTGTCTTCGTGGTGCAGAGTTCAGGGAGATGACAGCTGAGGGGAAGAAGCTGTTCCTAAGCCTGCTGGACTTGGAACAGAGGTTCCTATACGCCCCGGAGGGGAGGAGGGCAAACCGTCCATGGCGTTGGGGTGAGAGGGTCATCCACTATGTGTTGTGCCTTCCTCAGACACCGTTTGTGGTGGGTGGTGTTTATTGCAGGGAGGGGTAGTCCAACGATGCGTTGGGTGGTTTCCACCACCCTCTGCAGCGCTTTCTGGTCGCAAACAGTGCAGTTTCCGTACCACACTGTGATGCAGTTGGTGAGGATGCTTTCGATGGCACACCGGTAAAAGTTCACCAGAATCTGAGGTGACAGGTGGGCTTTCCTCAGTCTCCTCAGGAAGAAGAGACGCCGGTGAGCCTTCATTACCAGTGAGGCCGTGTTGAGGGACCAGGAGAGGTCCTCGGGTATGTGGACCCCCAGGAATTTGAAGCTGGAGACACGCTCGACCTCCGCCCGTTGATGAGGATGGGTGGTTGTTGGATGGTTGATCGTGTGCGCCAGCTCTGGTCTTCCTGAAGTCCACGATGAGCTCCTTGGTCTTCTTGGTGTTGAGGGCCAGGTTGTTGTCAGGTGCTGGACCTCCTCCCTGGAGGCTGCCTCATCGTTGTTCTTGATGAGGCCCACCACCGTTGTGTCGTCTGCAAACTTGATGATGGTGTTTGTACCATGTACAGGAGTGCAGTCGTGGGTGAAGAGGGAGTAGAGGAAAGGGCTCCGGACACAGCCTCTCTCTGGGGAGTGTCCACAACATGTGGACACTCCCCAGAGAGAGGCTGTGTCCCAAATCACTCCCTACTCACTACATAGGGCACTATAGTGAGCTTGGCATTTTGTAGTGCTGTCCAAAATGTATTGTGAGCATTATCATACCTTTATTGTGACATTGTGGTATCCCACAATGCATTGTGAAAATGAGTGCTCAACCCATGGTCACTCACGAGCAGATATCCCATCATGCATTGGGCTGAAAGAAAAACGGCGTACAAGAAGTGACATCCACTATTGTAGATCTGAAACGTTAAATTATAAGACAGAAATTCAGTCTTTAACGGAGACTCCAGTAGTGTCCCAAAGTGCGTACTTTAGGTGTTTTTCTGTCTCTTCTCCTCTCCCGGTCCGGGCAAGAGGGTCGCTCGCCCACAGACACTTAAGCCCCGCCTTGCCTCCTCCCTGTCGGATGGATGGATCTGTGGTGAGCGGGGGGGTCTTTTAGCATGGAGCCGCGTGGTCCATTAGGGACCCGGGGCTCCTGGAGAGCACATAATGGGGATTTATCTCTTGTTTTGCTGTTTGCTTTGGGGTCCACTTTGGCTCTATTACGAGTCTGGGCCAAAGTTTGAGAACGGGAAGGCATTTACTGGAGGGCATTAACAACCTCCATGGGCATCCATTATGAACGCACTATTACGGGCATGTGTGACGTGTGTGTGTGTGTGTGTGTGTGTGTGTGTGTGTGTGTGTGTGTGTGTGTGTGTGTGTGTGTGTGTGTGTGTGTGTGTGAGAGAGTGTGTGTGTGTGTGTGTGTGTGTTTTACAATTATTACTCCAACAGAATACAAGAACAATTTGTGAGAGAGGTAGAGAGAGAGATAGATAGAAAGAGAGAGAGAGTGCGAGAGAGGTAGGGAGAGAGAGAGAGAGAGAGAGAGAGAGAGAGAGAGAGAGAGAGAGAGAGAGAGAGAGAGAGAGAGAGAGAGAGAGAGAGAGAGAGAGAGAGAGAGAGAGAGAGACACACACAGAGAGAGAGAGAGAGACACACAGAGAGAGAGAGAGAGAGAGAGAGAGAGAGAGAGAGAGAGAGAGAGAGAGAGAGAGAGAGAGAGAGAGAGAGAGAGAGAGAGAGAGAGAGAGAGAGAGAGAGACATCCACTGATTCACAATTACACACAACATTATGCCCAATCAGAGATAGTAACCAGGTGTTCTGGTCACTAGTCTTTCCTGTTTATTTGTGCCTCGTGCCTAAACGTAATATTGTGTTAATATTATTATTTGCTTCACATCACATTAACCCCCCCCTCCCCTCCGCTTGAAGGGCTTCCTTCCTTGGAGACGTTCCTCCCCGTCTGGGAGAGGGCCGCCCAGCCCCCCGGAGAACCCTCCTTCTGCTTCCTCACCTTATCTTCTGGGACCACATGTGACTCCTATTGAATCCATTCCAGTTCCAGTTCCAGTTCAGATCCGCAGAACAAACTCTTTGATGCTCCACACAGGTGGCCGGACGAGGTGATCGATACCGAGGGAACGCCGTCAATAGTATACAGGCTTCAGAATATCAGGCGCTGTTCCCTCACACGCGGAGGCCATGTTGTTTACGCCCCTAAACAAAGCATCTCATTTAGCTACGTAGCGTTAGCCTCGCAAATGAGGGACGCTCACACGTCTTTAATTGACTGTCTCGGAAAACACACACACACACACACACACATACACACACACACACACACACATGAACACACACAAACACACACAAACACACACACACGCATGCACGCACGCAAGCACGCACACACACACACACACACACACACACACACACATGCACATACACGCACACTCCCACACACATATAAACACACACACATGCACACACACACACACACAAACATGCAAACACGCACAAACACACACACACACACATTTCTAACCTGCTCCAGCCTTGAGGAGGATGGTAATAGATTGAATGGCGTCAGTTTGTTTACTTTGTGATTGAGGTGGAATATTGACGACGCCGAAATGACTGTGGGTAGCTCTGACTGTGGGTAGACTGTGGGTAGCTCCTGATTGGTCAAGCAGACCTTCAGAGTGTGATCCAATCACCATGACAGCACACCTAGCCTCATCTCTACTGCGCCGCTGATCTCACCTGCAGCGCGGCGCTGCTAGCTATCAAATACATGTGCAATTTTCATACGTATCGTTTCATACATATGGCAGCAAAACCTGTTCATGGAATTCTTTTTATTTTTCAGCGTCCACTGTGTCTCAACCCGCCGGAGGAAGTTCTGCAGACTTCTGTTTATTTCCCGCCGGAGGAAGTCCCGGAGAAGCTAGCCCAGCGTGTGTTCTTCCTTTAGACGCAGCGGGACGTAGCGGGACGCAGCGGGACGTAGCGGGACGCAGCGGGACGTAGCGGGACGCAGCGGGACGCAGCGGGACGTAGCGGGACGTAGCGGGACGTAGCGGGACGTAGCGGGACGTAGCGGGACGTAGCGGGACGTAGCGGGACGTAGCGGGACGTAGCGGGACGTAGCGGGACGTAGCGGGACGTAGCGGGACGCAGCGGGACGCAGCGGGACGCAGCGGGACGTAGCGGGACGTAGCGGGACGTAGCGGGACGTAGCGGGACGTAGCGGGACGTAGCGGGACGTAGCGGGACGTAGCGGGACGTAGCGGGACGTAGCGGGACGTAGCGGGACGTAGCGGGACGTAGCGGGACGTAGCGGGACGTAGCGGGACGTAGCGGGACGCAGCGGGACGCAGCGGGACAGAGCTCCGGTCTGGGAGGACAGTGGGAGCAACCTGGTGCTCTGCCAGGGAGCATTTAGATAAATAGCTTGAGAAAGGTTTGAATTCCCTTCAAGAGGCAACTTTTGTCTTATTTATTTATTCCACTATCATAACATGTCATTAACATTACACTATCATAACATGTCATTAACATTATACTATCATAACATGTCATTAACATTACACTATCATAACATGTCATTAACATTACACTATCATAACATGTCATTAACATTACACTATCATAACATGTCATTAACATTACACTATCATAACATGTCATTAACATTACACTGTCATAACATGTCATTAACATTACACTATCATAACATGTCATTAAGGAGTCAATATCACTATAAAGTGCCTTTGGTGTCCTCATCAGAATCACCCAGTCATCATGAAAATGTAGCAGAATAATAAAACTCTGGGGTCTTATTATAAATGGCCAAACATTTACACACATATCAGTACAATGATAAGTCTCTTGAAATGTGCTTTCTTCATTTTATAGCTTTTTGTTTCATTGGATGTACGTGTTTTTGGCATGTCCCACACACTGCTCTACTGACTACAGTGTATGTAATAAGTGGTTAAATGAGACTAAATAAAAAAAAAACATATATAATTTTGTTGTCCACAACAAGTTATTTGATAAAATGAGTCATTTTGATCATGCATATTTATTTTCATAATAATATTAAACATTTTGCGCGTGTCCCTGAAAATGCTGTCCACCCTGTCATTAAGGGGTAATGGCCCCTTTAAGAGACCCCCTTATGTCTTAAGTGACATCACTACCATCATTTTGTCATTCTTCAATGGAGGCTGAAGCAGTGGCTTGTTGCAGAGTAAGTATTTACACTTATATTTTGTAATTTTCATCATATTATGTCTGTAGTTGGATGTAGTCAAGCTTAACATGTCCACCCTGTCATAGTGAAATATCAATTAATATAAAAACCTCTCAGAAATTCAACATATATTTGTAAAACAGTGCAAAGTCACCTTGCTAACTAAATCATGTTGCTAACTGAAGGTCAACCATGTGCTCATTAAATGCTAACATTAGCCAAAAATGTCCACCCTGTCATTGTCCACCCTGTCATCAAGCCTTCCATGACAGGGTGGACAAGGTTCATGACAGGGTGGACATGCGCATAGTTTATGCTGATAAATGTGTGTAATAGCTGTTGTAATATGTATATTATTATTATTATATTATATTACAACACTTTAACAGTCAATTAATGTGTGTTCGGGAACATTTTGAATTGTCTTTTAGAAAATAATGAGTTCAAAAGGTGCTGAGATAGCAAGGAGATATCGGGAGCGTCGTGATGCTGACCCGGACAGAAGAACACAGTACCTTGAGAAAGAGAGGGACAAATGGACTAAAGACAGAGAGACTGGAAAGAAGAAGGGTATCAGTGAGCTCAGTGAGAGAGAGAAAAGGGCAAAAAGGAAGAAATGGAGTGAGGCAAAAAAGCAAGCGAGAGCCAGAAATAGGGCCAGTGCTTTGCTACAGTCAGAGACTCCACCTGACTCCCCTGCAGTTCCTGAAACTCCTGAAAATCAGCCTCAGCCAGGGCCCTCCAGGTTAGATCATTAGAAGTTTGGCTGATGACTTATTAGAAAGTTTAGATTTATTTGAAGGACAATTATCAACTGTTTATGTCACCAAAAAATGACATATTGATAACTAACTCTCTAAAATCATAAAAATCCTTACAAATATTTTGTGTTTCAGGCAACGGCGTCAAGGGGAAAGTATTCGAAGGAGTTCAAAGAGGAAACTGAAAAAACAGATTGAAATATTGGAGGCAAAGCTTGCAAAAGAGAAAACCAAAACTGAAAAATATAAGAAGAGGTTCCATAGGGCCATGAAAGAAAGTGTATCACCACGTGCAAAAGTAAATTCATTGTTGGGACGTCAAAAAGTGAATTCACCCATCAAAAGAGCTCTTCTTTTCCATACATCCTTGATTGAAGACATTAGAACTAAATATGCAAATGCCAAAACAGACAGAGAGAAGCAGTTGATAGCAAAAGTGGTCAGTGGGAACATTCTGAAAAAGTACAAGCTCCAAAAGCATGCCCAGACTGCTTTTGGCTACTCTAAGAAGAGAGCAAAGTACTCTGTGGATCTAACCTACCGTGGGAGGAAATGCGTCAGTGGAAATGAGATAAGGAAGAACGTCACATCGTTTTTTCTTCGAGATGATGTAAGTCGAATGACCACTGGACGCAAACAAACAGTCACTCGGATGAAGAAAAAGATGCAGAAGAGGTTGCTCACCGATACAATGAAGAACTTGCATAGGAGGTTTCTCTCTGAGCACATTGGCCACGTGTCATACACCTCCTTTTGCCGTCTGAGACCCTTTTGGGTGGTAACTCCCTCTGCCTCTGACCGTGACACATGTCTCTGCAAAAAGCATGAGAACTTGCAATTCATGGCCAATGCTTTGCAGAGCCAAGGGTTCCTCTCCTCCAGAAACATTGAGGAAATGTGTGAAGCAACAATGTGCGACCCAAAATCCAAGGTCTGTGCTTACGGTGAATGCAGTGAATGCCTCCTAACCTGTCACCCGATGCAGAAAGCTCCTGGAGAAGCAAACATTCTTTTTTGTCAGTGGATGACAGAGAAGGTCACTAAGGAAGAGAAGGTGTCAAATATCACGGTGAAAAGGGAGATGACAACAACCGAGCATGACCTAACCAAAGATTTCCAGGAGAGGCTTCTCCATTTTAGGCGCCATGTTTTCAACATCAAATGGCAGTTTGATGCCTACAGGGAGCTCAGGAGGAGCCTGAAGCACAACGAGTCCCTCTTGCATATAGATTTCAGTGAGAATTACGTATGTAAGTATGGAAAAGAAATTCAATCAGTGCATTTTGGAGGATCACACCAGCAGGCCAGTCTGCACACTGGAGTGCTCTACACCGCTGGAGAACAAGTGCCGCACACATTCTGTTCAATATCACCCTCCAGAAGACACGACCCCGTGGCCATCTGGGCCCACCTTGATCCCATTCTTAAGGCAGTGAGAGAACGTCATCCTCAAGTCAACACACTTCATTTTTTCAGCGACGGGCCGGCAACGCAGTATCGGCAAAAAGGAAATTTTTCACTATGTAATTACAATGTATTTACTTTACTTTGAATATGTCCATGACAGGGTGGACATATGTTGCCGTTTGCATGTACTTTGTCTGCTTGCAGTTAATTTATAAAAAAGTGTTGGAGCTTGACCAACATGCATTTCTAACAGCACAACATCTACTTCATAAAATGAATATGAAATTCAATGGAAAACTCAGCTTTTTTTTTTGGAAATGGGTAAGTCTCAAAGGCACCTTATGGTGATATTGACTCTAACATTACTCTGTCATACTGAGCTGGTCTTTCTGGACTCATCTCAGTTACTGCTCTGTATTCATGATGCTGTTGCACTACTGGCACTTTAAAAAGCTTTTTGCACAATTCAACACATGAACAAATCATCCATCAGTGACTTTATTGTTCTTTTAATTGTATAGTTTAGTATAGTTATATTTTTTTAGTCGGCACTTGCGTGTGAACCTTTTCCCACTGTAGCCCATCTCATCGTCTGATCGCAGTCTGCTTCTGTTCTCTGTGATATCCTCACCTGAAGGACCATAGATAAGAAGTATATCTCATTTTATTATTTGATCTTAATGACTTTTGTCATCGTCTTTTTTCCTATGTGTGAACCGTCCCTGGAGGAGGGATCCCCTTCCACTCTGTGTTCCTCCTCAAGATGTCTTCCTCCATCATTAAGGGAGTTAGTTCTTTCCCTTAGGGGGGGCTAAGGGTTGTGGGGGGGGGGCTAAGGGACTAATACACTTGACTTGAACCTTTGGTTCTCAGACCGGCCGCGCCAAACTCTGTATTATTGTCAGAGTATTCTGGTGGCGCCACGCTCCTCCTCCGGGACCCCCCCCCTATACACACTCCTCCTCCGGGAACCCCCCCCCCCCTATACACGCTCCCTCCCCCTCTCTCCCTCTCTCCCTCTCTCCCTCTCCCCTCCCTCTCTCCCTCTCCCCCTCCCCTCTCTCCCTCCCTCTCCCCCTCCCTCTCTCCCTCCCCCTCCCTCTCTCCCTCCCTCTCTCCCTCCCCCTCCCTCTCTCCCTCCCCCTCTCAATCCCCCCTCCCTCACGCTAACTAGTGTGAGAACACACACCGTTAACCCGAAATGTAGCGGTACTGATCATGGAGAGAAACCAAGGATTGGACACACACGCAGGGGGGGATCAGAAGGAGGTCTTCCATCAGAAGAAACCTGGTTAGCATCGCTCTGAGGCCTGGGGGCACGCAGGGCTCTTAGCCCGCTAAATGCTACATTTACATTAGCGTCGCTCAGGTCATCTATCTCCGTTTGTGTGGATTCCGACTCAATTTAAGAACTGGTTTTTATTTATTTATTTTTCCCCCAATGAATTCTTTCTGTTCTTTCTTTCCGTCCGATAATGGAGACTGTAAACGCTGAAAGGTAGAGGCAGGGGGCCGTCTATCAGTCCCCATCAGGGAAGGAACATTAGTTCAGTGGAGTCCCGGCAGGACCGTCCGTCCTGCTGACGGAGGCTCCACGTCCGCCCCGCCGGTCCTCACTGAGGCTCCACGTCCGCCCTGCCGGTCCTCACTGAGGCTCCACGTCCGCCCCACCGGTCCTCACCGAGGCTCCACGTCCGCCCCGCCGGTCCTCACCGAGGCTCCACGTCCGCCCCGCCGGTCCTCACTGAGGCTCCACGTCCGCCCCGCCGGTCCTCACCGAGGCTCCACGTCCGCCCCACCGGTCCTCACCGAGGCTCCACGTCCGCCCCGCCGGTCCTCACTGAGGCTCCACGTCCGCCCTGCCGGTCCTCACTGAGGCTCCACGTCCGCCCCGCCGGTCCTCACTGAGGCTCCACGTCCGCCCCGCCGGTCCTCACTGAAGCTCCACGTCCGCCCCGCCGGTCCTCACTGAGGCTGGGTACCAGGCGAGGCGTTGGGGGGATTTCTTCCACAGTGCAGCGGTTACTCGTCGATAAACACGCTGCGTACACACACTCGACATCCTCCTCGCGGTTGACCTTGACAGGCAAAGGGGTTGACACACACACACACACACACACACACACACACACACACACACACACACACACACACACACACACACATTCAAATCCGAGATGATTAGATCTAATTTAAGAGTTAATAAAAAAAAACATAATTAGGAAAATGCAATATTGTCAGTTTGGTGCAGATCGATGTGTGTCATGGCTGATAGTTCTGGCTGATAAAGCAGTCACTCAACCCAAGATTAATATCTAATCTAAATATTTTTTAGATTAGATATTAGTTAAACTATGGTCCTTATACAAAGTTTAATTAAGTCCGCAACTTTATAATTTCAATTCCTGCATTCCACGGTAGGAGCCAGGCTTGTGACTTTGCAACACAGGTGCCGTGACAACTGAGTCGCACGCCATTCTCATTGATTTATATATAATATTTATACGCACGGAGACGCCGCAGGTTACTGCCAGGTGTGACCGCCACCTTCTCCACAGTCACACTCTCTGGATGTGAGGAGAAAGAGTCTGATCCACTCATCCACGCGCACAGAGCTACAGTGCAGAGCTACAACGCAGAGCTACAACGCAGAGCTACAACGCAGAGCTACAGCGCAGAGCTCGAACCAGCAACCTACTGCTGCCCCCCTGTGTGTGTCTGAACTGTGTTGGTGTGTGTGTGTGTGTGTGTGTGTGTGTGTGTGTGTTTGTGTGTGTGTGTTTGCTCGCTCGTACGCTCCTCTGGGTGGGGGTAAGGCCCTCTGGGTGGGGGTACGGCCCTCTGGGTGGGGGTACGGCCCTCTGGGTGGGGGTACGGCCCTCTGGGTGGAGTACGGCCCTCTGGGTGGGGGTACGGCCCCCCACCCAGTGTGTGTGTGTGTGTATATGTGTGTGTGTGTGTGTGTGTGTGTGTGAGTCAACTGTGTGTGTGTGTGTTTGTGTGTCAACTGTGTGTGTGTGTGTGTGTGTTTGTGTGTCAACTGTGTGTGTGTGTGTGTGTGTCAACTGTTTGCGTTTGTGTGTGAACTGTGTGTGTGTGTGTGTGTGTGTGTGTGTGTGAACTGTGTGTGTGTGTGTGTGTGTGTGTGTGTGTGTGTGTGTGTGAACTGTGTGTATGTGTGTGTGTGTGTGTGTGCACTGTGTGTGTGTGTGTGTGTGTGTGTGTGTGTGTGTGTGTGTGTGTGTGTGTGTGTGTGTGTGTGTGTGTGTGTGTGTGAACTGTGTGTGTGTGTGTGTGTGTGTGTGTGTGTGTGTGTGTGTGTGTGTGTGTGTGTGTGTGTGTGTGTGTGAACTGTGTGTGTGTGTGTGTGACTGTGTGTATGTGTGTGTGTGTGTGTGCACTGTGTGTGTGTGTGTGTGTGTGTGTCTGTGTGTGTGTGTGTGTGTGTGCACTGTGTGTGTGTGTGTGTGTGTGTGTGCACTGTGTGTGTGTGAACTGTGTGTGTGTGTGTGTGTGTGTGTGCACTGTGTGTGTGTGAACTGTGTGTGTGAACTGTGTGTGTGTGTGTGCACTGTGTGTGTGTGTACTGTGTGTGTGCACTGTGTGTGTGTGTGTGTGTGTGTGTGTGTGTGTGTGTGTGTGTGTGTAGGGGTTAGTGTCAGCTGAATGCCCTTAAGGCCTTAATTAAATGGCGGCACATTATGGGTTCTGGATGTTCCCGTTTGCCAATGGACGATTCATTTAATTGAGGCGTTTACCAACAGACTGTGAGGCCGCAGAGCAGGGCCTCACTAATTCTCCACCCACCACCTGGGGCGGGGGAGGGGCGGGGCCTCACTAAACCTCCACCCACCACCTGGGGCGGGGGGGGGGATGGGGCCTCACTAAACCTCCACCCACCACATGGGGCGGGGGGCGGGGCCTCACTAAACCTCCACCCACCACCTGGGGCGGGGGAGGGGCGGGGCCTCACTAAACCCTCACCGACCACCTGGGGCGGGGGGCGGGGGAGGGGCGGAGCCTATCTAAACCCTCCCCTGGGGACCACCTGGGGCGGGGGGAGGGGCGGAGCCTATCTAAACCCTCCCCTGGGGACCACCTGGGGCGGGGGGCGGGGAGGGGCGGAGCCTATCTAAACCCTCCCCTGGGGACCACCTGGGGAGTTTGACGTACGTTTTGCGGGGCAGCAAAAAGTCAAATATAATGTTTACTCCCCACTCCCTTCCGCAGTATGTGCATCAATTTGTGCAAATTGATGCACGACCGACCGTGGGATAGGTGTTTCCTGGCCTTAATGTGTTTGACTCTCTGCTGAGAGGTTCCGGGTTCGAACCCCCCCTGAATCGATGTCGATCGCTTAAAGGCATCCGCCATTTGACTGAATAGAAATATTTTGTTTCTGTTCTACGTGTTGAACTTCATGGTTGGTATGAAATACAGAACATTGTGTCTTCTTATACTGCTGTCACTTCTCTGGGAGGTTGAAGGTTCCCAGGGACCACCTCAGGCCACCTGCTCACTACGGGGCCACGCGGTCCTCAGTCCTCCCCCTGCATCGTCTCCCTCTGCAGTTGTGTTATTTACGGCTGTGATCTGTGGTCCTTTTGGCTTACATGTAGGTGTATTTATGTGGGTGTGTGTGTGAGAGAGAGAGAGAGAGAGAGAGAGAGAGAGAGAGAGAGAGAGAGAGAGAGAGAGAGAGAGAGAGAGAGAGAGAGAGAGAGAGAGAGAGAGAGAGAGAGAGGGAGAGAGAGAGAGAGAAAGAGAGAGAGGGAGAGAGAGAAGAGAGAAAGAGAGCGAGAGAGTAGAATCACACAGACTTAGACAATGTGTGTGTGTGTGTGTGTGTGTGTGTGTGTGTGTGTGTGTGTGTGTGTGTGTGTGTGTGTGTGTGTGTGTGTGTGTGTGTGTGTGTGTGTGTGTGTGTGTGTGTGTGTGTGTGTGTGTGTGTTTATCTGCCTGTATGTTATGGCCCTTTGCCCGTTTTAAATGACACATCTTGCAGTAAACCGTTTTCTGATCTCCCACAGTGCAGCGTTGGCAGCGAGCGGTTGTTAGCTTGGTATTAGCTCACACGTCAGATGGTCAGTTCCACTCGTGCTCGGTGATGACCATCGAGGAGGTTTTCCAGACATTCAGAGGGGCCTGTGGCGTTTGGTCTGAAGCCGCGTTTCGCTTTTGGAGGGAACTTTGGAGGAGGTTCTGTTTCCACCGCAGGGACCAGGGTCATTATTTGACCTCCCAATCAGTAGCCCAGGTATCAGAGAGGGGGAGCTCTTCAGTCAGTGGACTCATTTAGACAAACTCACAGCAACCTTTAACTACGAGTTTCATGCACTTTGGGTAGAAACGCGTCTTCTCTCTGTCCATTCCTTCCATTCCTTCCATTCCTTCCATTCCTTCCATTCCTTCCGTTAGCGTTGAATCCCAGCGTCACTTCGCAGGTGATTTGCTCTCAACCGTTGAACTGGATACTGTTTATATATATATATATGTATATATATATATATATATATATATATATATATATGTATATATATATATATATATATATATATATATATATGTATATATATATATAAATGTATATATATATTTAGTCTTTAGTCTAGTTTTTCTTTATTGAAGGGATTTGTCCTTGAAACAAACACACACAAACGTTCATCATTACTTCACACTAAGTGGCTTTGTTGGGCTCTGGCAATGACCAGGAGGCAGGTAGAGGCTCAGTGTTGGTGAGGCGGTCGAGGCAGCGCAGGTGTGGCCTCGCTGACTGGTCAGAGAGCTCTGCCCTGGTGGTCCTCCATCACTTAAAGCAACTCAGATGTGCAGCCTCACCCCTCAGCAGAGGTGGCAAAAGAACACACATTCTGTACTTAGTAGAGTAGAGTCGTAGAGTACAGATACTTGTGTAAGAAAATACTTTGATAAAAGTAGAAGTACTGATTCAAATTTGAGTAAAAAAGTCTATAACTATATTATATTTTTTATATTAAATATTTTTTAAATCATCTTTTTTGTGCAAAGCTTTCGGAACCTCACGTCATATTAATATAATATGAATATAATATAATAATATAAGGGAATAGGAACTTTATTTCAACTTCTATTGCCATTCCTAATGAATTCAGCATGAACAACATAAAAGACTAAGTATAAAAACCAGCTCTATTCGCTGTCTCCTACATGTAGATGGGTGACTGCATGGGCCTAAACTAATCACACTAAATGATTATAGTAAAAGCAGAATGAATTACTAACTCAAGGTCAGTTATACCATAACGTTTATTGCAATGCAACTAGACATTAAATGGACTGCAAACATAAGTGTTTACTCAACTTAAGCGCAGTAGGTAATTCATTGATTATGTCCTTGTATGGATTTCTCTTCTCTCCTAAGGGTAATGGCTGAGAACGCTTTGTTGTGATTGGGTGCAGAGTCAACCACCTGCCGGCCTGTTCTGTTGCCTGATTGGCTGTTCATGTTGCATTTGGGCAGGTAGAGTTTTTGTGTTCATGTGCGCAATGATGCAAAAACAAATTGATAATTCACCACAAATGCATTAAAACGAAAGTA
>CM051022.1:12623303-12635803 GCA_027704905.1 Muraenolepis orangiensis | reverse complement strand
CAAGAAAACAGAAGCAGCTAACGACTTCCCCCGGTGTCCCGTCCAGGCTGATGGTGGAGTGGGGGCCCCTGTGGCTCCTGAAGTCCACGATGAGGTCCTTGGTCTTGCTGACATTCAGTGCGAGGCTGTTGTCCTCACACCATCGTGTCAGCTGGACCACCTCATCTCTGTACTCCGTCTCATCGTCCTCGCTTATCAGGCCGATGACTGTGGTGTCGTCTGTAAACTTGATAATCCGATTATTGCTGTGCGTGGCAGTACAGTCATGTGTGTACAGCGAGTACAGCCGGGGACCGAGGCAGCAGCCTTGGGGTGCTCCGGTGTTGAGGACCAGAGTGGATGAGATGTTGTTCCCAATCTTCACCACTTGAGGCCTGCCCGTCAGGAAGTCCATACTCCCCCTCATAAGCTCCCTCAGTTTCAGGACCAGCTTGGAGGGAACGATGGTGTTGAACGCCGAGCTGTAGTCATGAACAGCAGGTCTGACGTAGGTGTCCCTCCTGTCTAGGTGCTGCAGGGCCGTGTGTAGTGCCAGGGAAATGGCGTCGTCTACAGACCTGTTTGGTCTGTATGCAAACTGGAGTGGGTCTAGGGACTCAGGGATGGAAAAGCTTGTATGCAACATTACAAGTTTCTCCAGGCACTCTCTTGTTTGGGTAAAGACGCGGCGGGAAAGGACATGTATTCCTACGTTCTAGACCGTCCCTATGTTGTCTTGCTGAGCTAACGAGGTCATATGCTAACGAAATACCTCTAGAGTCAAGCAGCGGCGGGATCCAGAGGAACGCTATATTAATGCTAGCTTAGCTTTGAGGTCATTTATGAAGGAACCTCATTTGTCGCTGGTGGTGAGTTTATATTTGTGTTTGTATTGCCTATTATTAGTTTAATATTTTAAGCTTTATCTTGTCTTCTATTCAATTATATTATTTAATTAAAATTATTTTGCGGTGGGAAAGAATTAAAGCCTGAGATCTCTCGCGGTCTCTCTCTCACGCACGCATGCACACACACACGCATGCAATAACACACACGTGCGTGCGCGTACACACACGCATGCAATAACACACACACACACGCACGCATGCAATAACACACACACACATACACACACACACACAAACACGTGCAAGCACACACGCATGCACGCATGCAAACACACGCTTGCAATGACATATACACACACACATTCATGCTCACACTAACAGACACCCATACACAATAACACATTAACACACATACGCACAAATACACACACATACTAACACACTCACTCATACATACAATACCATGCACTATACCATACTAGCAAACATGAACACACACACACACACATGCACCCACACACACACACACACACAAACAAACGCACATGCACACACACAAATGCACAAACGCACACACACACAAACGCACACACACACATGCTGAAAGCAATGGTCATTTCATAAATGGCGCCATAGTGGAGAGAGATTGGAGCAGCAGGTGGGTGTGTTTGATGCCCTCCCTGCTTTGAAGACGGCTCCTGAACGTAGCGCTGGAATGATCACAGGGACGGGGTCTCCTAGGGTCCCTGAGTGGAGTCCTCCTCCTCCTCCTCCTCCTCCTCCTCCTCCTCATAGCACCATGAAGAACAAAAGGTGTGAACCAGCATAATGAACCTAACCTCTCAGCCTTCAGACGGCTCCAGGGCTGCCATAGAGGTTCGCTTTTGTTTCCTGAGAGAGAGAGAGAGAGAGAGATGTGCTGACACATCTTTATCTTTATTTTAATATTCAAAGGTTGGGAGTGAAAATAGGACGTTTTCTAAAAATGTGCTTTCTGGAACCATCTACCGAATCATGCCTCAGCTTGATACAATGATATAAACAATAACCACTAAACGAGAATATTCACAACACAAATCTAAGAATAATCAAACACAGAATCAATGAGTCCAACACAATATATCACTGACACCACTTTTGTACCGGCAAAATGAAGGGACGCCTTCATTGTCAAAATGGGACACCTTATATTCTGATATAGGAGAACAGAAGGATGGATGATCAGTCAATTCAACATTTTAATAACCAACGCATGACTTTATGGTCATCACTTAATGGTCAAACATCCTATGCACTCCAAATGGGATGGCTTATTATTAATTTCCCTCGGGATAAATAAAGTTTCTTGAATCTTGAATTACTTTGATACTTTATACTATATACTCATTATATACTGTATCTTTGATAATGCTTTATACTATATACTCATTATATACTGTATCTTTGATAATGCTTTATACTATATACTCATTATATACTGTATGTTTGATAATACTTTATACTATATACTCATTATATACTGTATCTTTGATAATGCTTTATACTATATACTCATTATATACTGTATCTTTGATAATGCTTTATACTATATACTCATACTGTATCTATATTCCAAGCAATAGGCATTTTGCTCTGAGCACTCAACTTTTTACAGATTTTGATGTTAGACTTTCTACTCGGTTGGGGAAGATACCGTCTCTGATGGAGGTCGATTTTATTATTTTATCATCCCCCCACAACGGGGAGCGGTTTGATCCGGTTCAGCTCCTCCAGGTAACCTGGTAATCAGGTACAGCGTGGTGCGCAAAAAGGTTGTTTCGTCTTAGAGCTGCGCTCATATTCTTTAAGCCTACAGATGACGGATCTCCAAGCCTCAAAGTATGAGAGTCACCTGAGGTTCGTCCTTACTTCTGAAGGTCATGGTTAGCAAGAAAAAGGTTTCGATCATAAAGTCAAGAATTCAAGTAAACGAGAGCTGAGTGATGCTCACTGCCCCTTAACAGAAAACCCAACAGATATTTTATCCAATTTTAGGCTTACAGCAGTGTATGCCAATATCCCTAATGTTGATTAAAGGCCTTCTGTTCTCTAAAGGAGGAAGCCAAATGTTAGGGTGAGGAATGAGAATGAGTCAACATTCAGAGTTACGGGGAAAAATATCCTCTCCATCCGTCCTGGGCTTATATTACGTCACACACGGTAATGCATCGTTCCTCAGTTACATGTAATGCCCGGTAGAGATACTGCCCTCTAGTGGCGGTTAACGTCATACTACATGCAATGCCCTGTCGTGGTAGATACTGCCCTCTAGTGGCAATAAACGTCACATTACAAGGGCGACACCTTTAAGTGTTTCAGTGATGGAATACATGATAATAACTGTTTGATTTGTATGGACACTTAAACTCTTAATTTTGCAAAGATGCAATGTCTTTATATTTTATTAATATCAGAATCAGAATCTGGGGTGGGGGGGGGGGGGGGTCTTCAGAGGGGGAGGCGGCCTCGTTGACGAGGCTCAAGTCAAGTCAAGTCTTATGTGCAATACCCGACGACAGACAGCAGTTAATAAGTTAAATAAGATCAAATAAAAACAGAATAGAATAAAAGAGGCTGGAGGCCGTGGGGAAGAAGCTGTGTTTGTGGCGTGTAGTTCATGACCTGATGGCCCGCAGCCTCCTGCCTCCAGAGGGGAGCGAGGCAGAGAGGCTGGGGCCTCGGTGAGAGGCCATACTCTTCCTGGTCCCCTTCAGGGCCCTGGAGCCACGGGGTCGGGAGGGAAGGCAGGTGCAGCCCATCACTCTCTCCACAGAGTGGATGACACCTATATATAATATGTAACTTGCTTAGCTGCTAGACCCAGAAGACCCAGACTTTGGATGACTTGGTACAGGGATGTCAGCTCTTATGCTTATAGCCAGTTAAACACATGTCCATCCATGTTTTCATGCGCATCAATGCCAAGGGTGCGAGGAAATGCTGCCACCTAGTGGTGGTATCTGGCCATAGCTTAAATAACTTAAGATAAAGAATGTTCTTCCAGAGCTGATATGAGTCAAATCAAATCGAATACAGCTATTAATTACCTTCATCGTTAAGCAACAGCTCACAGGTGTGTACAGATAACATGTTTTATGGTTGCTCTCGGTTGGATTAATTTCTTATCGGACGAATTGGACCTTTTATGTCTAAATAGTTCCGGACGGGCAGACAATGGTGTTACTATGTGTTACTCAGGCGGTGAAATGAGATCCAACCAGTTTATTTCACATACTTATGGACACACACACACACACACACACACACACACACACACACACACACACACACACACACACACACACACTGACTCATGCCATTCAAATGTCACCTTTTAACAACAATGACACCGTCTCTAGTGTTTGGCCATAGGTGGAGACAGGTGGAGGTGTATTTCTCCCTCTCTCCTCATTAGGAGAGGTAGCCGTCAGGATGCAGGTGAGGAAGTACTCCCCGACGCGCTTCTTTCCGCTCAACACGCCCGTCGCGGTGCTGGTCAGTAAGTTACCCGTCCCGCGGATTGACCTGGGAAGCGTTTGGAGGGGCGACGGGAGGACGAGCCCACCGGACGACATGTCGCCGCCGAGCGCCAGGACGCGCGTCTCCAAGGGCGCCAAGCTGAAGGCGGTGCGGCGCTACGCGTCCCCGCAACCCGCCGGCACGGAGAGCCGGGTGGCGGGGCGGTCCAACGCGAGGGAACTACAGGTCAATGGCCACGGAGGAGGAGGACTACACAAACAACCGCCGCCCAGGAGCAGACGGAGCGTCTCCCATCCTGACGTGAGGACCATCTTCTCCCTCCCCAGGGACCCCCGTGTGAGGGAAGAGACGGGCGAGGGACACTGCTTCGTGGCGGGGGAGTCGGCCACCTGGTGTGACGTGTGCTGCGGATACATCGTCCACGACTGTCGGGTCTGCTCAGGTGAGGACGGGGACGGGGTCATGTTGGTCTGTCCAGGTGAGGACGGGGACGGGGTCATGTTGGTCTGCTCACGTGAGGACGGGGACGGGGTCATGTTGGTCTGCTCAGGTGAGGACGGGGACGGGGTCATGTTGGTCTGTCCAGGTGAGGTCGTGGTCATGTTGGTCTGTCCAGGTGAGGACGGGACGGGGTCATGTTGGTCTGTCCAGGGGAGGACGGGGACGGGGTCATGTTGGTCTGTCCAGGTGAGGTCGGGGTCATGTTGGTCTGTCCAGGTGAGGTCGGGGTCATGTTGGTCTGTCCAGGTGAGGTCGGGGTCATGTTGGTCTGCTCAGGTGAGGACGGGGACGGGGTCATGTTGGTCTGCTCAGGTGAGGACGGGGACGAGGTCATGTTGGCCTGTCCAGGTGAGGTCGGGGTCATGTTGGTCTGTCCAGGTGAGGACGGGGACGGGGTCATGTTGGTCTGTCCAGGTGAGGTCAGGGTCATGTTGGTCTGTCCAGGTGAGGTCGGGGTCATGTTGGTCTGTCCAGGTGAGGACGGGGACGGGGTCATGTTGGTCTGCTCAGGTGAGGACGGGGACAGGGTCATGTTGGTCTGCTCAGGTGAGGACGGGGACGGGGTCATGTTGGTCTGTCCAGGTGAGGACGAGGACGGGGTCATGTTGGTCTGTCCAGGTGAGGTCAGGGTCATGTTGGTCTGTCCAGGTGAGGACGAGGACGGGGTCATGTTGGTCTGTCCAGGTGAGGTCGGGGTCATGTTGGTCTGTCCAGGTGAGGTCAGGGTCATGTTGGTCTGTCCAGGTGAGGTCGGGGTCATGTTGGTCTGTCCAGGTGAGGTCAGGGTCATGTTGGTCTGTCCAGGTGAGGTCGGGGTCATATTGGTCTGTCCAGGTGAGGACGGGGACGGGGTCATGTTGGTCTGTCCAGGTGAGGTCGGGGTCATATTGGTCTGTCCAGGTGAGGAAGGGGACGGGGTCATGTTGGTCTGCTCAGGTGAGGACGGGGTCATGGTGGTCTGTCCAGGTGGTCGCCGGGCACCCCGAGACTAGCCGCTAAACACATCGTTCACAGGCTCCAGGGGGTCTCAAGTCATTTACTGTTTGCAGTGTCGGACATGTTTGGAGTGTGGCATCTCTGTGTAACTTTATGTAACGCAAAGTGCAGGACAATGACATTGTTGACATTGGCGTGTTCACTTTGGGGCGAAGGTCTAAGGCATGGTAGGAATGGACCACACCGGGACGGGTATGAAGAAAGACGGGTTCCTACTAAAGAAAACCATTACGCACACACACACACACACACTCCTGTGTTCATCTCTGCTTCTGTTCGGGTTCTACAAATAAAGGTCTGAATGAGAGGTGAGATTCCTGTTATGTCATTGGAATGCCACATCTTGAAGCCAATCACAGATCGCTAACAGCATAAATAAACATAAACACCGAACTGATCTGTTACGGCCGGCGAAACTGGGTTTAACATTGAGTGGATCCACTCAAATTATAAATCGAAACTAGTATAATACATCTTTTGACAGGACAACAACACAAATCACAAAACCAACAGGCTTCTCAGGCTTGTTTAAGATTCAAGATATTTATGTTTTATTAAGTACAATAGAAGCTTCCTCCCATAGCCATACACTCAGTAAATATACAGCCGTCCAGGGTACCCTCACACTAATGACCAGGGCAAAGACAGGCTCGATAGTAAAGTAAAGTTAAGCCAAAGTAAACACTGTTTTTTGTGTTGTAACATAGTCCAATAATAGTGATATCATGTATTGACAAATGGAGGACGGAATAGAGTGCCCTTTTGGTTTTAAAGTAGTTGGCTTTAAATTAAGTTTCCTTCACTTGGCAGTTGAGTTGTTTGAAGACGGTCACTCAATGTTCTTTACAGATCTGTTCTCTTGGTTTCAAGATTCAAGAGGTTTTTATTACCATGAGCAACAAGTACAATAGAACGCTTACTCCCCATTCTCTACCACAACAATACTTTACTATACTAAACTATGCAATACTATATACTACAATACTAAGAGAATGAGACAATACTATACTATGAACAACACTAAATACTACCTATGATATGCTATACTATATACTATTAACCACACTATAAACAATGAACAAAACTATACTATAACATTATATTCACTATTCACAATAAATGAAGTGACTGATGGATGATACAGTAGATACATATGGCCAATGGTGAAAGAAGCATTTAAAGTGCCAGTAGTGCAACGTGAGTACAGTACAGTATAGTGCAGTACAGTGCAGTTCAGTACAGTGCAGTGCAGTACAGTGCAGTACAGTGCAGTGCAGTACAGTGCAGTGCAGTACAGTACAGTATAGTGCAGTACAGTGCAGTTCAGTGCAGTACAGTTCAGTACAGTGCAGTGCAGTACAGTGCAGTGCAGTACAGTACAGTACAGTACAGTGCAGTGCAGTGCAGTACAGTGCAGTACAGTGCAGTACAGTGCAGTAACTGTAATGAGTCCAGAATGTCCAGAAAAATAATTATGATAGTATTATGTAATATGGGTTATGTATGTTAACACTATCATAATATGTTCTGATAGTGGCAGCCCTCCTATCAGTTCAGTAGGTCACTGCCTTTGTGATGGAGGTGGCCTTCTTCCGACATCTAGTCCTAAAGATCTATTCAATGGAAGTGCACACCCGATGATCTTCTCTGCCGTCCTCACGACCCTCTGGATGTCTTTCGTGTCCTGTTCAGTGGTGTCTCCATACCACACGGTGAGGCCACTATGCCACGTATGATGATGATGATGGCTGATTGGGTGCCCCGGTGGCTCCTAAAATCCACGATGAGCTCCTTATTAGTCTTGCTGACATTCAGTGCAAGGCTGTTGTCCTCACACCATCGTGTCAGCCGGACTATCTCATCTCTGTACTCTGTCTCTTCATGGTGGCTTATCAGGCCGATGAATGTGGTGATCTCTGAAAACTTGATAATCTGGTTGTTGCTGTCCGTGGCAGTACAGTCATGTGTGTACAGCGAGTACAGCCGGGGACCGAGGCAGCAGCCTTGGGGTGCTCCGGTGTTGAGGACCAGAGTGGATGAGATGTTGTTCCCAATCTTCACCACTTGAGGCCTGCCCGTCGGGAAGTCCATGCCACATACGTCTGGTGTCAGAGCCCCCTAACTTTTTTATAGCTTGCTATACTGAACTATGTAATACTATATTTTACAATACTTGTAAAATACTATAAACAACACTTTATACTACCTACTATATACTATAAACAGCCCTATACATATACTAACATACTATACACAATAACAAGAAAACAATAAACAATAAAGTGACTGATGATACAGTATAAACATATAGAGAATGGTGTAAATAGGGTTTCAATGGTCATGTTCGTATACTGAAGCAACTGAGCAATTGAGCTTTCATTTCTGTTTGCCTTCACACAGTGAACTGACCTCCGACCTCTGCTTCTAGTTGAGGATGGACTATGCTTTCAGAACTGGTGCTCACCAACACACACACACACACACACACACACACACACACACACACACACACACACACACACACACACACACACACACACACACTGATGGCTGGTTGCTTCCGGGCTTTGCTAGCACTGAGGTCAATATACGTTTCATAGGCAGTGATCCAGTGATGGTGTAGTTATGATGGACCGGACCATGGACCATCATAAATAAACAACGCAAAGTTGTGGACATTTGGCAGCTGGAAAATATTGGGAAAAAATGTATAATATGTTTTTTTGTAAAATGCCAGTGGAGTTTATTGATTAGCAAAAATTGAAGATATTTCAAATTGAGGGTACAAACAGGTCCCGGATGCGTTAAGACCTTATTGTTATTCTACCTGCCAACGTCCTGATGGGGAAGCACTTCACAGAGACAGGAGCTCTTTCATTCCTTTCCAAGTGCTTCCTAGTTTCGCCTTGTTTACCTGTGCCGACATTCCTCCAGAGGGCAGCTCACCGCACACGACGTCACCCGCTTTACGACCCAACGCCGGCCGTGTTTAAAGACAATGGATGTCCCCCCGTGCGTCTCATCGTACACACCCCATGTACGGCCCTCCATGTACGGCCCCCCCCATGTACGGCCCCCCCATGTACGGCCCCCCACAGAGGGGACCAGGGGAAACACTCAGGGCTGCAGGGAACCGGGTCGGAGTCTGAATGATTCGACTGGGAGACGGAGAGCGTTTCCTACCCGGCGAGGGCCTCGTGTTACCTGGACCGCTGCCAGAGGCCGAACCGGACGCCTGGATGAGGGAGCGGGTCTCTTATTGTCTCAGCGCTTATTTAGTTCACAGACTCCTCGCCCGCGGCGTCTGTTTATTAGCAGCGCTGACCAAGAATGATGAGTTTGCATCGAAAGTGCACTTAAAAGCGTGTGTGTGTGTGTGTGCACGCGTGCGTAAATGCGTGCGTGTGCACACACACACAGTAGGTGCACTGTGGCAGTGCACCTACTGAACTGCTAGGAGTGCTGCCACTATCATATCACATGTCATTAACATTACACTATAATAACATTTCATTAACATTACACTATCATAACATGTCATTAACATTACACTATCATAACATGTCATTAACATTACACTATCATAACATGTCATTAACATGACACTATCATAACATGTCATTAACATTACACTATCATAACATTGTCATTAACATGACACTATCATAACATGTCATTAACATGACACTATCATAACATGTCATTAACATTACACTATCATAACATGTCATTAACATTACACTATCATAACATGTCATTAACATGACCAGATGTATTTTCTACCTTAGTGGGACCTCTGGCCCTGGGAGGAGGCCACTAGCTTCTCGTAGTCAGGGCAGTAGGAGCTGGTTACAAGCCGTATGCAGGTCACAAGGTGGTCATAGATAGGTCATCGTAGATCTGTACTTGGATTTGATGATCTTCATGTGAGAGAATGCAGACTCACAAATAGGTGGACCCAAAAAGTGCTGTCAAGTTCAAGGCACATCTTCTGAGGTTGGGATACTTTTGTTCCAAGAGCAGGTTCCAGAACTGTCCACTGGTGCCAGGTGTTGTGCTGGATTTGATGTCAATATCATTTGAGAGTGTGACAATCTCATTCTCAACAGCAGAGCTATCCAGGTCGAACAGTGAACTTACTTTGGAGACGATCTCATCCACATCAATTCTTCCACCAAATGGAAAACACAGATAGCTGGCAATGGGTTCAATGGATGAAGAGTCAGTAAAACGGCTCTCAAATTCTGTCAAGATGCTCTGAACTTGCTCTTCATACCGTGTACTGTCAAGCTGCTTGTTTTGAAAGCTTCAGAAAGTCTTTGATTTCAGGCAACAGCTCAATGAATCTCGCCAAAAATGTTCCTCTGCTTAGCCATCTAACATGTGTATGCAGCAGCAGGTTTGTGTGCTCTGCACCTGTCTCCTCCAAGTGAGCACGGAACAACCTCCTCTGTAGACTCCCGGCCCGAACAGAGCATACGATCTTCATTGCAACATACATCACTTCTTTCATATTTAAAGTCTTCCCACACAGTGCTTGCTGGTGAATGATACAATGATAATTAAGGATGATAATTAAGGATGCTCGGGAAAGATTCACTTTGTTTGCACAGTGCTATGAAACCTTTGGTGTGGCCCACCATCGCTGGAGCACCATCAGTTGTGATGGAGATGAGTTTAAAGAGGGGCAGTTGGCTCTTCTTAACAAAATCCATGAACACATTGAAAATATCTTCGCCTCTTGTTTGTCCTTTCAATGGCAAAATAGTGAGCAGCTCTTATTTTGCACTCATGTCTAAAAAAACATTCTGATAAAAACACATAATTGTGCCACATCCATCAGTCAACTCGTCAAACTGGAGAGAAAAACACTCACAGGCACTAATGTCCCTCTTCAGTTGCTCCTCAACGTCCTCCGACATCAACTCACACTGCCGTGTAACGGTATTCCTTAATAGCAGTCATGATGTCCTCCTTATTTTTACTGTCCCCAAAAAGCGCGTCGGCAGCCTCCAGGAATGCTTCTTTCACAACTTTGCCGTCTTTGAAAGACTTCATGTGTTTCGCAAGAACGTGACTGACACGATAAGATGCTATGGTAGCAGCCTTGCTCTTGTTGTTGGGCCTGGTAAAAATTGACTGCTGTGCATTTAGCTGTCCTTTCAGTTCCCTCACCTTTTGGGCATGTAGGGCAGAATTAGGAGGGAATTCCGTCTCGTAGCGTTTGTGCAACGTTTTGAAATGCCGCTCCAAATGACCCTTCTTTGGGAAAGTCACGCTCGCATTGCAGATGAGACAGATGGACTTTGAATTGGAATAAACCAAAAAATAATCATCCTCCCACTCTACATTTTGGGCTTTTTTGCTTCTGCCATAATTGCGGTCTTGTGTGTGTGCGGACTGTCACTCCTGTTGCCACGGACAACGTCAGCTAACTAGTGCCCACTGCCCACCAGCCACGCCCTGACACAAGGGGTCACGCCAATCACAAAGCTTTAATGCGTTCAAGTGCATTATTCTGGCGGCAGGAATATTATGTTATAGGACAGGGGTGGCCAAACTACGGGCCACGGGCCACATGCCACATGTCCAATATTGGTATAAATGAGCCAGGGTTCCCACGCTGATCTTTAAAAGCCTTAAAGTCTAAAATCCAACGATCCAATTTTTATTTCTGTAAAATGTTTTGAGATTAATCAAGCTTGCGAGGTAAACCCCCCCACTGTCCACACGCCGCGTGCGCCGCGAAAAGTGCCGCCCTCCCTGGTCGTTGCAGCTGCGCGTGGACGTCGCCCCGCGCGCGCGGGAGAGTGAGATTAAAAAAAACCTCAGCCCTACCAAGACGGAACCAAACAATGCCCCCCGGCCCGGCTGTCACATTGATACATCATTGTGACCCCTGAGCCAAAAAGTTTGGCCACCCCTGTTATAGGACATTAACGATAACGACATCTCGTGATCGACTGGGAATCTCCCCGCGATCCCCTGGGTTAAACAAAGCTACCTGTGACAGGAGGTTTAAAACCCCACCAGCTCCCCCCCAGCTCCACCCCCATTTCCCCCCCAGCTCCCCCCCCCCCTTCCAGCTCCCCCCCAGCTCCCCCCTAGCTCCCCTCCAGCTCCCCCCCACCAGCTCCCCCCCAGCTCCCCCCTAGCTCCCCTCCAGCCCCCCCCCAGCTCCCCCCCAGCTCCACCCTAGCTCCCCTCCAGCTCCCCCCCAGCTCCACCCTAGCTCCCCCCCAGCTCCCCCCCCAGCTCCCCCCTAGCTCCCCCCCAGCTCCCCTCCAGCTCCCCCCCAGCTCCCCCTCCAGCTCCCCCGAAGCTCCCCCCTAGCTCCCCTCCAGCTCCCTTCCAGCTCCCCCCTAGCTCCCCTCCAGCTCCCCCCTAGCTCCCCCCCAGCTCCCCCCTAGCTCCCCCCCAGCTCCCCCCTAGCTCCCCCCCAGCTCCCCCCTAGCTCCCCTCCAGCTCCCTTCCAGCTCCCCCCCAGCTCCCCCCTAGCTCCCCTCCAGCTCCCCCCTAGCTCCCCTCCAGCTCCCCCCTAGCTCCCCTCCAGCTCAGTGGGCAGCATGTCAGTTTGTATTTATAACTAGTGACTTCAGTCAAGTGGGTCCCTGTTGACGTGTGACGGTAAAAACACAACAAAGGATATAAATCAAT
>CM051022.1:12605803-12613303 GCA_027704905.1 Muraenolepis orangiensis | reverse complement strand
TTTAATCAAGCCAGGGAAAGGACACACAAACTCTCTCTCATACACACACCCACACACACATTCACACACATGCACAAACACATTTGTGCTCTGAATTTGACTATTTCTGCCTGTTCTTCTTTCTCTCTCCTTTTGAATCACTGAGCAGCGATTGGCTGTCTGGCGCTTTTGGGAGAAGAGCGTGTGTTTCAACTTTACTATCAATCTTTCACAGAGCAAGTGAGAGAGACAGAGAGGGGGAGAGAGAGAGAGAGAGACAGAGAGGGGGAGAGAGAGAGAGAGAGAGAGAGAGAGAGAGAGAGAGAGAGAGAGAGAGAGAGAGAGAGAGAGAGAGAGAGAGAGAGAGAGAGAGAGAGAGAGAGAGAGAGAGAGAGAGAGAGAGAGAGAGAGAGAGAGAGGGGGAGAGGGGGAGAGAGAGAGAGAGAGAGAGTGTGTTACTGGTCATGGGGTCCATTTCCTGTAGTCAATCGGTTGAACTCGACCGGTGAGGAAAGATACAAAATGGAAGGAGAGGAATGTAAACGTGTGTTCTCCGAGGCTAATCATTAAGCTGCCGCGCAGCTAGCATACAGGTGGTGCTTTATCGCTGTCCAGCCGATGGAAACATTTCTTAGAAAAGCCTTTTATCCTAAAATAGATCAACAAGGATTGTATCCATGACAATCAAAACGATCATTAATAAAAATGACAGGAAAAAGTTTACTTTTCCTAATTATTTTTTATTGTGTTTTATTCTCTGTTGTTTTTTTAAGATCCACAGGAAAGAATAAAGAACAAAGAATAAAGAATACATTCAAGTCTTTCAATCAAGTCGCCTAATGTGTCCAAAAGGTCTCACAGCCACGGTTAACTCAGTTAATGAACCACCGTTCTGCCACCGTGTGAGTCGCTATCCCAGAGACGGGAACCTGAATCCCACTGGTTTGTTAACGTTGCTTGTTAAACGATGAGAAAAGTCAACACTTGAAGCACGGAATGTTCTCTGGCCGTTTTTATGGGCGCCCGTGAACAGATATCGGTGATTAGGGGTTAGCGGAGGGCAGAGTGAAGCACAAGGCCCGCAGACAGCCTGAGGAATGGAATAGGTTTGACCTTTAGCTTTTCCCTTTATTTATTTCATTTAGTTATTTTTATTTTATTAATATAATTCAAAAAAGAAAATTGAATTCATTAATTAATTTATTTTTGTTTTTATATACGTGTTGCCTGCCTTTCCTTTAATCAATTAATTAATTCATATTTTTAATGTCTTTAAAACAATTTTTTTTATTGGATTTATTATCCCTTTCCTCACTTCTAATTCAACATTTCTCTCCGTCTCATTCTGTTCACTGCAAGCCTGAGTCAACAGGACCTCAACTACTGGACACACAGCCCCATACCCCCACAGCCCCATGCCCCCACAGCCCCATGCCCCCACAGCCCCATACCCCATACCCCCATGCCCCATGCCCCCACAGCCCCATGCCCCCACAGCCCATACCCCATACCCCATGCCCATACCCCCACAGCCCCATACCCCATGCCCCATACCCCCACAGCCCCATACCCCCACAGCCCCATACCCCATACCCCATGCCCCATACCCCCACAGCCCCATGCCCCCACAGCCCCACTCTACTAGAGAGTCTACTGTGAGTCTACTCAGAGTCTACTGTGAGTCTACTGTGAGTCTACTCAGAGTCTACTGTGAGTCCACTCACAGTAGACTCACAGTAGACTCACAGTAGACTCTGAGTGGACTCACAGTAGACTCAGAGTAGACTCACAGTCTACTGTGAGTCTACTGTGAGTCCACTCACAGTAGACTCACAGTAGACTCACAGTAGACTCTGAGTGGACTCACAGTAGACTCAGAGTAGACTCACAGTAGACTCAGAGTAGACTCAGAGTCTACTTCCCGTCATGGACCTTTTGTATTGTCACCCATGTAACAGTCTCTCGATTAAATACAAATATGAGATTAAATTGCAGTACAAATCTAAAATGAGTGTGTTGTCTAAAATGTTAAAGAACAAAATATAATTGAAAATACGTTTTCACGAGATATTCTAGAACAAACAATATAGATAAATAGATAATAATAGGAAAAAACATTATTTTACGTGTAGTTACTGTGTCGTTAAATGGCCTCATTATTTTACTTGCAGTAAATAGCCCCGTAAAAATACACTGAATACTGGGATACAAAATGCATTTGGAAAACAAACTAGTTGACCATTCCTAAGGTTCTAAGCGTTTAGAGTCTAAGAACCAGAACAAAGCGTTGGTTAAAGGGTTCACTGCAGCTCTTTGGGTGGAGTTCCCAGCGAAGGCAGGAGCAACTTGAGATAACAATAACTTACGGATATACCATTTTAAAGTTGATTTGGTCTATTTTACGACATCTACCTAGACCTCCAATGTTCAGTTCTATCATATTGATGAAATCATTTAACTTGAAAACCACCTTTTATTTAACCATATCATGAGAGAGAGAGAGTTGTCTTAATGTAGAGTAGATAAAACAATAAAGTTAATTGAGGAAGCGACGTGTGAGCAGCATCACTTGGTCTGGGTTTCATGTTACTGCTTGTCCCGTTGTCATAGGGGGAAATACATAACACACACACACATTCATACACACACACACACACACACACACACACACACACACACACACACACACACACACACACACACACACACACACACACACACACACACACACACACACACACACACACACCACACCACACCACACCACACACACACATTCATATACCTACACACACACACACACACACACACACACACACACACACACACATTCATATATCTACACACACACACACACACACGCACACACACGCACACACATTCACAAACATGCACACACACACACTGACCAAACACAGCAACATTTGTCTTTAGGTTTAAAAGGTTGGGTGCTTGGATCTAATAGGAGAGGAGCCGGGAGATGAGTCAGCTCAACACCCAGAAACTCAACCCACAGTTCTAGCCAGTAAATCATCTGCTACGAGAACACACACACACACACACACACACGCACACGCACACGCACACACACACACACACACACTGTTATTCAACCCCACTGAAGCACACACTCACATATTTCCACACATGCTGTTGCATCACAGGAGGAGAGGTTTTATGCAAAGGAAGCAAAAAGGGCTTCGATATTTCACAAGAGAGAGCGAACACCCCCCCCCCCCCGGAAACACACACACACACACACACACACACACACACACACACACACACACACACACACACACACACACACACACAGCGTGAGACCAAACTAGTACTCATAGGCTCTAGACACGCCACTCCTGTTTCCAAGAACAACATCAACGTACTAACCACACGTTTCAATGGAAGAGAGGGTTGAGGTCCATTCAAATGACTCAGACTCATTCATCAGAACACCTCACAGAGCACTGTATGGAAGTACAATGTAATACTTATAAAAACGATATACTACTTACTATCGACTTACTATATACTAAAACAATACTAGAAAAGCATTTAAAGTGCCAGTAGTTCAGCAGCATCATGAGTCCAGAAAGTCCAGTGTGTGTGTGTGTGTGTGTGTGTGTGCGTGTGTGTGCGCGTGTGCGTGTGTGTGCGCATGTGTGTGTGTGTGTGTATGTGTATGTGTGTGTGTATGTGTGCTTCTGTGCTCTATATCTCTATCACACATCCTGCTGTTGTAAACAGACATTACCCCCCCCCCCCCCCCATACAGGTGGGGGGGGCTGCTCCTCCCTGTTTGTCTGGTGCTGGCAAGCTTTCATCTGCCCGGTCCTCAGATCAAGGAGACTATTGTGTCTACCGGGGGGAGGGGGAGGAGGGGTGGGGGGGGTGAGGGGGTGAGGGGGTGAGGAGGGAGGAGGGGGGAGGGGTTGGGGGGGGGGGGGTGAGGGAGGAACAAATGTAACAAATGTACACCTTGTAAGTCGCTTTGGATAAAAGCGTCGGGGGTTGGGGGGGTGAGGGAGGAGGGGTTGGGGGAGTGAGGGAGGAGGGCGGGGGGGGGGGGGGGGGGGGGGGGGCTGAACGCTGTGTCTGACCCCCGGCCCGGGAAGAGAACCCACCAACACACACACAACGCACAACACACACACACGTGTGTGTGTGTGTGGGGTGTGTGTGTGTGTGTGTGTGTGTGTGTGTGTGTGTGTGTGTGTCTTATGTCTCGATTGTCTTCGAGTCGCGTCGTCTTGTTTGGTTTCGCCTGACATTGCTGTTCCTTTTCTTTGCCAGGAAGTTGTTTGTTGTTTTTGCTAATGGTGGATTGAAAGGTATTTCAAATAAATTGTGTATCACTTATATATATATAAAAATATAGATATATACATATATATATATCTATATATATAGATATATATATAAATATATCTATAAAAATATAGATATATACATATATATCTATATATATATATAGATATATATATAAATATATCTATAAAAATATAGATATATACATATATATCTATATATATATATATAGATATATATATAAATATATATATATATCTATAAAAATATAGATATATACATATATATATATCAGGGTTTCCGCTAGGATTTTTTCTTGCCGGTCAAGTGTCCGGACAGATTTTATTTTGTCTGTCATGTTTCAAAAACGATCTATATTATCTATATATCTATATACTGTCTATATTACAAACGCAACTATAATGTACACCTAGATTGACGAAAGAATGACAAAGACCTCAAATAAATTTGACTATTTAATGAACAACAAAACAAACAAGAACGATTGAGCAAAACCTTGTTAGCCGCAAAAATCGAGGCTATTTCAAAACCCCTGTAACATCTGTAGTCCGTTTTAACATAGGCTACATGGCATCACATTTACCCTGCAGGCTACCAGGCTACTTTTAGCTTTCTCCTTCATTTCATTGCGGCAAAGTCCTCTGAGCCGAGCTGAAATCAAAGGTGTCTAATGTGTCTTTGCAGCTTGCAATCCGCATAAGATCATCCCTCTCTCCTCCTCCAGACGACTCCGCACTGATGTTTTAACACCATTCTGAGGGAGAAGCCCCTCTCTGCTGGTCGCTTGACACGGGCACCACACAGGCCCTTTAGCCCGAGTGGCCCAGTCGGTACAGCTCGCTGAACTCAGACATGAGCACTTGGCAAGCTGTCGCAAACATTAAAGCCCATAGCCGTGGAGGCTAACATTAAAGCCCATAGCCGTGGAGCGCTAACATTAAAGCCCCATAGCCGTGGAGCGGCCATCACTGCACCTGCATCTCGTCGGGCGGCTTGACGTCATGAGAGGAGCGGCAGCTGATTGGTCACTTCATTCGGTCACCCTTCCGGGGGGGAGGGCGCAGTAATAAAGCTGTCAAAACTCAAATGTCTAGGATCTAAGTTTAGTATGAGCATTATTACCGGACATTTTGACTGGCAGGTTTTTAAATTACCGTTTTTTATAATTTTACCGCTAAAACCGGTAAATACCGGCTAACGGAAACCCTGTATTTATATATATATAAATATATATATTTATATATATATATTTATATATAAATATATATATAAAAATATACATATATACATATATATATATATATATATATATATATATATATATAAATATATATAAAAATATATATACCGTAGGACTGTAATACATGTAGGATGTAAAAAGATATTTGTCAAAAGATGCCACAGATATCCCCGATAAGATTAGAGCCCGCCTTAAAACGCTTGACCGACGTTGAATCACACGGCACGGCACCGAGCAGGCAAATCAGCTGACCAGATCAGATTAGATTAGATCAGATTAGATTAGATACACACATACACACTCCTAAACACACACACACACACACACACACATACACACTCCTAAACACACACACACACACACACACACACACACACACACACACACACACACACACACACACACATACACACTCCTAAACACACCACACACACACATACACTCCTAAACACACACACACACACACACACACACACACACACACACACACACACACACACACACACACACACACACACACACACACACACAACACACTCCTAAACACACACACACACACACACACACAAACACTCTTTGTGGATCATATTTGCAGACCCTGAGGCAAAGCAAAGGTTAGGTGACATCTAACTGTCTGTACCGACTGTATAATCCCTGTTAACCCAGTACTACACTACCTCTCTCTCTCTCTCTCTCTCTCTCTCTCCCTCCCTCTCTCCCCCTCCTCACTCACTCACTCACTCACTCACCCTCACTCACTCACTCACTCACTCACTCACTCACTCACTCACTCACTCACTCACCCACTCACCCACTCACTCACCCACCCTCCCCCTCTCTCTCTGAAGCTCTCCGTCTCCCGGGGAACCCGACACCAAACTCTTGTTTTTTCTTCACCTTGTGATGTTCACCTTCAAACGGACCCCCCTCCTCCTCCTCCTCCTCCTCCTCCTCCTCCTCCTCCTCCTCCTCTTCCTCCTCCTCCTCTACGACCTGCCAGGCGGCTCCTCCCTCCTCCAGGTGTGGACACACCTGACGTGTCCACACAGATCCAAGGTGGTGAATGTTTCCCAAAGATACGACATAAACACGTCTTGTTTATTTCATTTAGGTGGACCTTTTTTGTTTTAGTTTTAGTCAATGTGACACATTCCACATGTTTGACCTTTGACCCGCCCTGGGATCCCTGACATTAGGCTGAGCGCAGTACCTCACACACACACACACACACACACACACACACACACACACACACACACACAACCACACGCACACGCACACACAACCACATGCACACACACACACTCACTGATTAACCATGACCACAGGGGAGGAGGTGTGGTCTTGGGGTCTCCCTCTTGTTTTGTTACGTTTTTATCGGTTCATTCCGTTTATTTCCATGTGAAGTAAAGTGTCTCATCAGCCAAAAGAGAATGAATTGAACACTTTGGTGAAATAACATCTCATCGCTAACAGTGAGAACGTCCCACCTCCCCCTGTGCTTCAGGACCCTGTCCCCTGTAGGACCCTGTAGGACCCTGTCCCCTGTAGGACCCTGTAGGACCCTGTCCCCTGTAGGACCCTGTAGCCTGTAGGACCCTGTAGGACCCTGTAGGACCCTGTAGGACCTGCCCTGTAGGACCCTGTAGGACCCTGTCCCCTGTAGGACCCTGTAGGACCCTGTAGGACCCTGTCCCCTGTAGGACCCTGTAGGACTCTGTAGGACCCTGTCCCCTGTAGGACCCTGTAGGACTCTGTAGGACCCTGTCCCCTGTAGGACTCCCTGTAGGACTCTATCGGACTCTGTCCCCTGTAGGACCCTGTCCCCTGTAGGACTCTATCGGACTCTGTCCCTGTAGGACCCTGTCCCTGTAGGACCCTGTAGACTCTGTAGGACCCTGTCCCTGTAGGACCCTGTAGGACCCTGTCCCCTGTAGGACTCTGTCCCCTGT
>CM051022.1:12550803-12600803 GCA_027704905.1 Muraenolepis orangiensis | reverse complement strand
ACTTGCTAGTCTCGCCCACCAGACTTGCTGGTCTCTCCCACCAGAGACTTGCTAGTCTCTCCCACCAGAGACTTGCTGATCTCTCCCACCAGAGACTTGCTAGTCTCTCCCACCAGAGACTTGCTAGTCTCTCCCCCCACAGACTTGCTGGTCTCTCTCACCAGAGACTTGCTAGTCTCTCCCACCAGAGACTTGCTAGTCTCTCCCCCCACAGACTTGCTGGTCTCTCCCACCAGAGACTTGCTGGTCTTTCTCACCAGAGACTTGCTAGTCTCTCCCCCCACAGACTTGATGGTCTCTCCCACCAGAGACTTGCTGGTCTCTCTCACCACAGACTTGCTGGTCTCTCCCACCAGAGACTTGCTAGTCTCTCCCACCAGAGACTTGCTAGTCTCTCCCACCAGAGACTTGCTAGTCTCACCCACCAGAGACTTGCTGATCTCTCCCACCAGAGACTTGCTAGTCTCTCCCCCCACAGACTTGCTGGTCTCTCCCACCAGAGACTTGCTGGTCTCTCTCACCAGAGACTTGCTGGTCTCTCTCACCAGAGACTTGCTAGTCTCTCCCCCCACAGACTTGATGGTCTCTCCCACCAGAGACTTGCTGGTCTCTCTCACCACAGACTTGCTGGTCTCTCCCACCAGAGACTTGCTGGTCTCTCCCACCAGAGACTTGCTAGTCTCTCCCACCAGAGACTTGCTAGTCTCTCCCACCAGAGACTTCCTAGTCTCGCCCACCAGAGACTTGCTGGCCTCTCCCACCAGAGACTTGCTGATCTCTCCCACCAGAGACTTGCTAGTCTCTCCCACCAGAGACTTGCTAGTCTCTCCCCCACAGACTTGCTGGTCTCTCCCACCAGAGACTTGCTAGTCTCTCCCACCAGAGACTTGCTGGTCTCTCCCACCAGAGACTTGCTTGTCTCTCCCCCCACAGACTTGCTAGTCTCTCTCACCAGAGACTTGCTAGTCTCTCCCCCCACAGACTTGCTGGTCTCTCTCACCAGAGACTTGCTAGTCTCTCCCCCCACAGACTTGCTGGTCTCTCCAACCAGAGACTTGCTGGTCTCTCTCACCAGAGACTTGCTGGTCTCTCTCACCAGAGACTTGCTGGTCACACAGGTGAAGTGGTGCGGTAACGTGAGATCCACGTCACATGGGGAAACTTAGGCGGTTGGAATGTAGCCTACCTGTGGTTTCTTTGTGGGCCCCTACTGATAGTCATGTGACTGATAGTCATGTGACTTGGAGGTGAGCTCACCAGGGGAAAACCTCATTCACTCATTCATCCTTTAAAGACTCTGGGACACATTTCATTACTCAGGACATTTTGTGTTACTTGGACGATAAGTCACAGGAAGCAACGTGTGAATGTGCTGGCTCCTGACGTGACACGGTTTCCACACACACACACACACACGCACACGCACGCATACCCACACGCACGCACACGCACACGCACACCCACACGCACGCACACACACTTGTTTAGAGTTTATAATAATATGGATGTGAAAATGAAAGTATATCATTGTGGGTCTTCTCTCCCATCTTCTAATTGTTTGGTAGAGATTTGGTGAAGTTATTGTTATGTGTGTCACATGTACACACAATGGTGATGGACAGTGGAAATATTTAAATTAGACCTGTATAGGGTAAATATGACAGTGTACACATGTGCACACACACACACACACACACACACACACACACACACACACACACACACACACACACACACACACACACACACACACATACACACAACCACACACACAGACTTTCACCATAAAAGGTTCAAGATGTAAACAATTAAAAACTATTTTTGTCCAATTCCGTACATTCAACAGACAAACAGACAAACAGACCAACAGGAGCCAAAACAAACAGACAAACACACCGTTATTAATAACCAACTACACTTCATTGTTGGCCTGTGTGCTTGCTGATAGCTAAACCTGCTGGATTTGCACTTTGATTCGATTAGAATCCAATCAACGTGCATTGTCAAATCCAGCAGGTTTGAGACTTGACAATGCACACAATGCACTTTGCTGTTGGTTAGTTGGGGTTCTATTTAATCCGGGTACGCTTAACGCTTGGATCTCTCTCTCTCTCTTTATATATGTATATATATATATATATATATATATATATATATATATATATATATACTCATACGGTATAGTTTAACTGTAGTTTTTTTCTTATTTTTAACTGTAGCAATCAAGACATATAAATATATACAATTAAGTATATACATAATATATTTTTTTTAAAAATTAGATTCAAAATGTTTTATTAAATTCCTCCATTCTCTGTGGTATCCTGGCCCTGCGGCCATTGGCTGCGGGCGGGCTGTTAGTCGTCAGTCGTCAGTCTTAGGAGGGGCTGTGAGCCGTCAGTAGGAGGGGCTGTGAGCCGTCAGTAGGAGGGGCTGTGAGCCGTCAGTAGGAGGGGCTGTGAGCCGTCAGTAGGAGGGGCTCTACTGTAAGTAGGAGGGGCTCCAGGGTAAGCCGACCGCCCGGCTGTCAGAGAGCCGTTGGGCGCCGAGCGGTCAACACTCCGCCTTAACGGGATATCAGAGTTAGACATAAAGATACTGCTGAGCTACTTTATGCGTGTGTTTTATTAATTGATCTTTAAAAGCCGCCATATTGAGGTAAGGTGACCTGGAGGTCTAGTGGAGGACCGTTTGAAGAGGAACTCGTGGACTCAAAGTTCGTTACCGAACGGCTGGGATCTCCCGCCGTTCAACGGCTCTTTACGGAGCGGTTGATTTCGTTTTCGCTCCGTTCCGTCGGTCCTTTTGGAGGCCGATGACGTGGAGCAGCACGATGAGCAGCGGCTACAGCAGCTTGGAGGAGGACTCGGAGGAGTACTTCTTCACCGCCAGGACCTCCTTCTTCAACACCCCCTCCGGGAAGCCCTCCGAGAGCCAGGTGACCGCCATGTCTCCACCCTGTGTCCACCCTGTAGGATGTGTGCTTTGGGTGTATTTAATGTTCTTCTAACGGCACAGACGTAAACGAAGTCTGGGCCGAATGGATGATCTCTCTAAAGACGTTCAGCTCAACAGGTGTTGGCGTGACGTCACTTTCCAGTTATTCACTTCATAACAAACTAATGACGTCACTCTCTGTCTCTCATGCTTCAGATCGACACGGGTTCACATTACATTACATTACACTACATTACATTACATTCATTTAGCAGACGCTGTTATCCAAAGTGACTTACAGTAGTGTGTTTATCAAAGGAAGGTGAGAGAACAACCCGTCACCAGAAGTCAAAAGTGTATTTCATTCTAACAAGTCTCCAAGAACTGAACCAGTGCTCAGGTAGAAGTACAATAATTCAGGCAAAAGTGTAAGGGAAAAAGTACAATAAGTTGGCAAACAATATGCAACAATATCTACCTATATCTATAATATGTAATCTACTTTTGACTGACTCTCTTTTCATTCATGAGAAAACTAGGAAAAAGTCAAAACACTGTCTGTTCTTCTCTGCCCCTCCCCCCCCCCTCTTACACACACACACACACACACACACACACACACACACACACACACACACACACACACACACACACACTAACTCCTCTCACACACAGTAGATAACAGCTGGTCTGTTCCACATACTTAAAGGCCATTTAAACCAAGAGAAGTGCACCATTCTTCTGGGCTGTGTGTGTGTGTGTGTGTGTGTGTGTGTGTGTGTGTGTGTGTGTGTGTGTGTGTGTGTGTGTGTGTGTGTGTGTGGTGTGTGTGTGTGTGTGTGTGTGTGTGTGTGTGTGTGTGTGTGTGTGTGTGTGTGTGTGTGTGTGTGTGTGTGTGTGTGTGTGTGTGTGTGTGTGTGTGTGAGAAAAGGAGAGATCCATTACTTGCAGATTCAGCGTTGTGACATTTTCATACAATGCCCTTGACTAAGGTCCTCGTTCATTATGTTTGTGTGTGTTTGTGTGTGTGTGTGCTCGCACATGACTGTGTGTGTGTGTGTTTGCGCGTGACTGTGTGTGTGTGTGTGTTTGCACGTGCACGTCAGTGTACACAATGGTTGTGTCTATAGTGTTGCCCCAAGGCCCCCAGACCTGATTGGTCAGAATGTTGGCTTCCCACAGAACAGCAGTTCTTAATTTCTTAATGGTGGTTATTAAGATTTTATGAGGGGGGGGGGTACAATTATTGGAGAGGTGGGGTCCCTTGATATTACTGTCCTGGGCAGAAAGATGGGCAAAAGCTGACACACACACACACACACAGCACACACACACATTCCCCGGCCGTCCATCACAGTACATGTGAATGGTTTTACTGGGGTAAATGTCACACTATCAGCGCCTCTCTGTTTCCCCTTATGTGGGCGTCTCTTAAGTAGTAATCCCCTCCACTAGCCCCGCCTCCACTAGCCCCCCTCCACTAGCCCCGCCTCCACTAGCCCCCCTCCACTAGCCCGCCTCCACTAGCCCGCCTCCACTAGCCCCCCTCCAGTCCCAGACAGACTGGGCTCAGATGTTCTCGGACCGGGCCGAGAGCGATCAATTCAAACCATATCGGTCAGACGCTGAGGCTCTGCAGTGTCTGCCGCCCTCTCAGAACCGGTTGTGGGCCCGCCCACTGACCTCCCTGACCCCGCCCACTGACCTCCCTGACCCTGCCCACTGACCTCCATGACCCCGCCCACTGACCTCCCTGACCCCGCCCACTGACCTCCCTGACCCCGGACAGGGCGCTGTGGGGGACAGGCTCCACTGGGCGAGTGCTGGGTCCACAACCGCTAGCCGACCACCCGCTGCCAAGGTCTTGAATGGTGGCTTGTGGCCGCAAGACCGAATACTAGGATCATACGATCATACATTTAGGCGTATAGCTCTGTCTGTTGGGAACCAGGAGGTCGCCGTTTCAAGTCTCCTCCGAAACATCAGGTCACTGCCTCAGTGCCCTTGAGCAAGGCACCAGACCTGCTCCCCTGTATATCCAATAGCTGATACCCACTGCTCCTCATACTAGGATGGGTTCAATGAGAGGAACTCATGTCATTGTATTCATGTATTGGTACATGTGTATGAATAAGATTTAGATTTAGCGTAGGGAGTGACTGGTGGATCGGTCACTGGTGATTGGCTCAACACGCCGTCAGCCCGATGATGTCACCAGACGTATTAACCTAAACCCCGCCCTTATGCAAGTGGTTCTGTCCCAGTTATGTGAGGCTGGGATTATCTTGCCAATCGTTGCCAATGCTGTGTAATCTCATAAATTCTATACTTATAACATTATTTTTTGTAGCATACCAGAATCATTAGTATATCCATAAAGGTAAACATCGCTATGACTATTTGGCGCTCTTTGTAAGATACAAGCACAAAAGTCTATTTGCTCAAAAGTCTAATGCAACGCAAATTCCTTTTTGACTTGTATCCTTCAAACAGGACTTTTACTTTTCAAAGGAGAATCAAATTCTCCCTTTGCAGTGCCGCAACCAACATGCCGGCTTTTTTATATAGCGCTTTTATCCAAAGCTCTTTACAAGTCATGTAAAGTCCTCACATTACCCATTCATACACCGATGATACAGCCATGCAAGGAGACAGCCAGCCCATCAGGAGCAGTTGGGGTTAGGGTGTCTTGCTCAAGGACACCTCGACAGTTTTTGCTAGGAGGAGGCGGGGATCGAACCAGCGACCTTTGGGTTGTGAGGCGACCGCTCTACCTCCTGAGCTATACTGCCGCCGAACATCTAATGAGCTGACCACAAGGAGTCTGGGGCTCTGAGCAACACGCTAGGCTATCTGTTAGCTGACATGAGACCTCTCTTAAGGGTTTGGGCCAACAGCCCAGCCCTACTAGCGGCTCTACTGTACATCTAGAGCAGCAGCAGCAGCGCAGACACACAGACACTGTTATCAGTAGACCGTTGATAGTGTGGGTTTAAGGTCGCTCTGTAGCCGCCATCTTGGTTCTAAATGCTAGCAGACTGGGTTGTCAGCGCCAGCTTGTCTCAGGTTTTTGGAAAGAGGTTCGTATCGGTGGACTCATCTCCTCACGCAGTTTACTATATTCTATACAGTACATAGCTAGAGTATACATAGTATACATAGTATACATAGTATACATAGTATGCATAGTATACATAGTATACATAGTATGCATACTATGTATACTATGTATAGCTAGAGTATACATAGTCTACATAGTATACATAGTATATGGTTAAATGAAGAAAAAGGGTTGCATTATTCTGCCAAAATGGAAACAAGCGCCCGTTGTGGAGGGAAATCGGCTCCATCAGCAAACACAAGGTAATGCAAGTCTGTGTTGAAAGGCCCATGAGTCATAGCCCTTGGCTGATACCACCAGCTGATGACAGGGAGGGCAGACGGGCCACGCCCCCCCCCCCCCCATCTGGTTTTGGTACATGCCATGTAATGAATTCTGTCGTCTTGAAGAAAATTCCTTCATTTAATTTGTGCGTTTGTTTATTACCAAATCCTGAGGGATTCTTGGACCGCGTGTTACCCCGGTGAGACGTTTAAGACCTTTAAGTTCATAACTTTAATTTAACTTTCTAACTGTATTGCTGTTTTGTGTTTATTTTAGTTTCTGTTTTCCAACTGTAGCAGAGATAGACAAAAACAGCGAGTATTATCTAACACACAGTTTGCACAGTACTCACACCAGTACTCACACTCATATCAGTACTGTTTATTTTACCACCAGATGCATGGTATCCTGTAGCCTGTATAGTCCCGTCCCGTCCCACACACACACACACACACACACATACACACACAACACACAGAGTTGCTTTGGATACCCAACTGATAACCAACTGATTCCTGAAGCCTGATACGGACGGGACGGGTGTCTAGAGTTAGGAAAGCAGACGGGCCAACAGATAAGTGGAGGAAGGGAGATGAGGGGAAGCAGGGAAGGAGATGGACATGATGGTGAATATGATACACCATCACCACCATGTTGCATGCACTCTAGAGATGACGATCTATCCGCCTCAGGGTTACAGAATGAAGACTGTCTGTAGTCGGACGGACTAGCGTAGCGTGGAGACGGGGGCACAGGCGAAACATGGAGGACAGGTAAACGATGATCATCTGCACACACAGCTTGAAACGATTGGAATCGGCCAAGTTCCCTTTAAAGGAAAGTCCAGATCCTCCATTCAGACCTCGCATGTTGACCTCCCCTCTCCAACCCATGGCTTCCATAGCTCTTCATATCATGTGGCTCACTCTTAGAAAATAAGTTATCCTGTGCATATTTTCTCTCTCTCTCACTCACTCACTCACTCACTCACTCACTCACTCACTCACTCACTCACTCACTCACTCACTCACTCACTCACTCACTCACACACAAACTATGCTTCTGTATTATATCCCCTCCCAGTATACTGAGCATGCTTATCATGCAACAGCTAGGCCCTCAAAGCTAGGCCCTGTGCAATGTCCTTCTCTGTGCTGTGTCAGCCTTCCTGGTGTTTTGGTTGCTTTCTATTATCAGTGTTTCTGCAGCAGCAGAGTTCTGCTGTTATGTTCCCTTTCGGTTACTTTCCCTTGGCAGTGCAGCTTTTCAGAGTGCAGTTCTACTCAATAAGTACGCTCCTATCTCTCTTCCAGACCCCACGCATGCTCTCTCTCTCTCTCTCTCTCTCTCTCTCTCTCTCTCTCTCTCTCTCTCTCTCTCTCTCTCCCTGCATGGCCCCCGCTTGCTCTGACTCCTCCATTGTGTTTTGGTTCCTGACTTTTCTCTGTTCCGTGTCCTGTTCTGTTGAGGCTGAACTTCTCACCACCTCCAAAAACCTCAACTCAGAACTCTGTTTATTTTAGAAGCTGA
Source organism: Muraenolepis orangiensis (assembly GCA_027704905.1). Taxonomy (NCBI): domain Eukaryota; kingdom Metazoa; phylum Chordata; class Actinopteri; order Gadiformes; family Muraenolepididae; genus Muraenolepis; species Muraenolepis orangiensis. The sequence continues at coordinate 12,592,951 of CM051022.1, read as the reverse complement.
CATTTAGAGAGCCAAACGGAAATTCATTTCAGGCCCCAAACTACAAATCGATCAATGTGCTTTTTAGAAACACGTGAGGTGTTGGTTTACGATGCTTGTTTTATGCCATCTTTTGAGTAGTGGCTTCCACAACACATGACCACACCACATCCAAAAGAACATCGTTATCCACAGTCCTCCATAGGATAGACACGCTTATGCAATCAATATTGTATTTGCTAGTTATAGATGGTAATCTGTGACACAACAATGTAGGCCACCTTCAGGACGTGGTCTCAGGGCTGGTGAACACTATCTCTTATCTACTGGGGGACTTTTTAATTACACTGCATTGACCCTGGACTTGGGACTCTGGCACAGTTTCACAACTGCCGCATCCATTTGTAAACAAGTCGGAAATTCAACATCAAAATCAATAATCATAATTAGTCTTTGACATTCACTCTTCATGTTACTCCTTCCTCTTGTTAGTTTCCGGAAGCAGAACGATAACCGTAAGCCAGAGTACGGTTCAATATGTGAAGGAGAGATATTCCCTCATATGACAATTGGCTAAAGAAGGCTTTCACTTTCTTCCCTTAACAGACTGGCAGGCGCCACTCTCCACCTCGTCAATTAGCTTCTATGCTGTCTCCAGACACACACACACACACACACACACACACACACACACACACACACACACACACACACACACACACACACACTAAGATAGAACATGACGTGTGTGTGTCTCAATGTATATAGTTACCAGGAATAGCTTCCTATTTAGGTGTGTGTGTGTGTGTGTGTGTGTGTGTGTGTGTGTGTGTGTGTGTGTGTGTGTGTGTGTGTGTGTGTGTGTGTGTGTGTGTGTGTGTGTGTGTGTGTGTGTGTGTGTGTGTGTGTGTGGTGTGTGTGTGTGTGTGTGTGTGTGTGTGTGTGTGTGTGTGTGTGTGTGTGTGTGTGTGTGTGTGTGTGTGTGTGTGTGTGTCCGACCATCATGGGTGGTTTGAGTCTGTTTGAAGTAGTCCCAGTCAACCTTTCTTCTGTTTAGACTCACAACACTGCCAAACCGACCTGTAAATAAAGAGTGTGGAGAGTGTGTGTGTGTGTATGTGGGGCCTTGCGTCCTGCGCCCGAGAGAGGGCGTGGCTTGTGTGGGGATCCTCTGCGTGGGTCATGCTCGCTGGTCAGCCCGGTCCAATAAGACTAGTTTACAGCTTCGCCACCTTGTTCTTGTTCATCTGCCACCTGATCTGTAAGCCATGTCCAATGAACCTGCTGCACAGGATAGGTTAGCTGTTGTGTTGTCGGTGGAAGGGTCCTCTGTTTCCATGCAAACAATTCACACAAAGAGAGATTCAGAATGTTGACTGAAGTGAATGGAGGAGGCGGGGGGGTGGCGGATCAGAAAGGAAGGAGCGGTTAACACTGTGTTGTTTACATTTAAAGAGACTCGACTTGAACAGCTTAGCAGCTATTTCCCCGTCTCAATTGTGTTTGCGACACCTTCCTCTAGCCTGGAGTTCCTCTAGCCTGGAGTTCCTCTAGCCTGGAGTTCCTCTAGCCTGGAGTTCCTCTGCTTTTTTTTCCGAGGCCTTTTTCCTTTACTGACTTCTCCTGTGATTGATATCAGGGCTTGAGTTTGGATATCCATTTGGAACTGTGAGGCCCTGTCTATCTCCTCCAAAAGAACATCGGTGTGATTCACATGGACCAGACACACACACACACACACATTGGCCTCAGTCACCTGCGTCATGGAGAGTCTGGTGTGTGTGTGTGTGTGTGTGTGTGTGTGTGTGTGTGTGTGTGTGTGTGTGTGTGTGTGTGTGTGTGTGTGTGTGTGTGTGTGTGTGTGTGTGTGTGTGTGTGTGTGTGTGTGTGTGTGTGTGTGTGTGTGTGTGTGTGTGTGTGTGTGTGTGTGTGTGTGTGTGTGTGTGTGTGTGTGTGTGTGTGTGTGTGTGTGTGTGTTCCTGTAAGGACAAGGTAATGGTGCTAATAGGGCTAATGGATTGCTGTTGGTCAGTCACACTAGCGGCCATTAGCTGCCCTGCACAGACCAAACCCTGTCTATAGATCTCAGTCCTACCTTCCACACAGGCACACAGGAACAGGTGGACAGGCAGGCTTAGTGACTGGTTTCTCTGTGTCCCCGTCTGGCTGCGTGAGATTTGCCACCTGTTGCATCATGTTCCCAAGGTCAAGGGTCACCAGACGGGAGATGAGTACAGCTAACCACCCGGGGATCGTCTTTCATAGATGTTTCCTACTTGCCTCGACCCTCCTGGGGAGTCCTGTCCACCGCCCTCTGCTGGGCTTTCCTCAGCTTTTGGGTGAAAATAGCTTGGGGCTTTTTCAATGTGGCACGAAGTTCTACTTTCAGCACCTTTCAAAGTGGTGGTCTTGTTGTTTAGGCCTGTTTCACCAGCCTAAACGCAGCCCCTCCAAGCACGCCGCCCTCTTCCTGCAATCTAATCTAAAAAACAAAATATTGAATAAACACTGGGAGTCGTTATCCGTCCTGGAAGTCCACTCCTACACTATCTTATTCATCTGCGCCCCCCCCCCCGGATCCACTGTAGGGCCGAGGTCCATCTGGTCTCTGATCTCCTCTGATCGCACATGTCTGCCCCACACTCCATTACCCCCACGGGGCCCGGCGGTCCAACAGCTGAGGTCGGGCTTAAGTGAGTTTTATCCCGAGAGCAGCAAAGCCTTGAGCCTCCATATCGATATGTTGGTGTTGTGTTGTACAACCACCAGGCCTACTTGCTATTAAACAGAGACTTTGATCGCCTCATGTGGCGATGCTTGCCAACCAAAAGTGAAGCTTGCTTTTGCGTGCTACCCTTGACTACCCTGGACTCAGACTACTGACTTCTCACCCGGCACAAGTTTGAAGCCTAAAGCAAAGAAACTAATTAAAATAGCTCTTCAATGCTTTGTTTAATGCCTCCATGATCCAGTTCACCTCCTCACTATGACCCCTCGTGCTCTAAGGGACATGGAGACAGGCTGGTAAAATGATGTGCGTCGAGGTGTTGCCGTTGCCTTTGTTGGGGCCGGGTTGGCGTGGGCGTGTTTGTGTGTGTGCTTGTTTAGGACTTGTTGGGATTATTTTCCCATTGTAGCCGAGGTGAGTCTGCAGAAAGGACTAGAATGACATCATTGTTGTCACTGAGCACCCACACCCGCACCCACCCACTCCTGCACTCTGACACACTATTTAACTGCACACCTTTGAACTGTACTTCTCATTGGGAGCAGGATGAAAACAACTTTTTACTTTATTGTAAAACTTTGTTGTGTTGGGTGGTCAGACACCATGAGAGGGGTTTAGAGGTGTTGTATTTCATATTATCCGGTTCTTTAAAGACACGCCAATTCTTCACTGTATCTTACACTCTTTCTTTGTTGTAGGATCTGTTGAACCGTGGGACTGTGTGCTCTCAGACCCCACCCCGGTGGCTGATCTCTTAGACATCACGCCCCCCCCCCCGGTGGCTGATCTCTTAGAAATCACGCCCCCCCCCCCTCCCCCGTCATGGCTGATCTCTCAGATGCCACGCCCTCCCCGTCATGGCTGATCTCTCAGATGCCACGCCCTCCCCCGTCATGGCTGATCTCTCAGATGCCACGCCCTCCCCCCCTCATGGCTGATCTCTCAGATGCCACGCCCTCCCCCCCTCATGGCTGATCTCTCAGATGCCACGCCCTCCCCCCCTCATGGCTGATCTCTCAGACAGCCCCCTCCTTCATAGTAACATGGATGCCTCGATTCCTTTCTACACAGGCAGTGAGAGGATGGATGCCACAGTATGAATGTGATGTAAAAGATCGTCCTTAATGTGTGAGATTAGGTTAGGTTACCCGAACAGCCCAGGGTCAAGTCAAGTCAAGTTTATTGTCACATCAAAGTTATACAAGTATAAGCAATGGGTGAAAATCTTATGTGCAATACCCGACGACAGACAGCAGTTATAAAAATAAAAATAATATAATAAAAAAATAAGTTAAAAGTACAAACTGTATAAAGATAAAAATATAAAAGTGCATATATGAAATGCAATATATTAGGACAAAAAAAGAGCAATATATATAAATCAATGTAATAAAATATACATTGTTATATGCTATACGCACTTGTTCAGCAGCCTGATGGCCTGACTGTGGAAGCTATCTCTGAGTCTATTTGATACCACTTGATACTGCGGTATCGCCTGCCTGACGGTAACAGTGAGTACAGTTCGTGGCTGGGGTGGGCAATGTCTTAGAGGTCTGGGTTGTCTGGGTTAGGGTTACCCTAACCCTAACCCTGGGTGGTTAGGGTTAGGGTTACCCTAACCACCCAGGGCATGTCTCCTCTGTGTCCTATCCTGTGAGTAATGGTTCCAACAGACTGTTTGAAGAGCAGAACCCAGGCGCTGGTTCTGTGCTCTGAAGCCCGGTCCACCAGGGACTGGCCTAGGAAATGAGATGTCGCTAGGGGATGTGGGGTTGGTCGGTGTGCTCCCAGAATGTGTTGTAAAACACACACACGTGAGCACTTAGAGCACTCGCTCTCCCTCACTCTCTCTCCCTCACTCTCCCTCACTCTCACTCCCCCACTCTCTCTTCCTCACTCTCCCTCACTCTCTCTCCCTCACTGTCCCTCACTCTCTCTCCCTCACTCTCTCTCCCTCACTCACTCACTCTCCCTCACTCACTCTCCCTCACTCTCTCTCCCTCACACTCTCTCACTCTCACTCTCTCTCTCTCTCTCACTCCCTCATTGTTATTACCCAACACACGTCCTGAGTCCATGACTCATGTGAGTTCTGTGGGGCGGGGTCACCACTACCTTAACACATCCCTTGCACCTTCACCCTGAAGGTGGTGCCTGCACTACACTCTGTGTATTGTACTGTGTGAGAGAGAGAGTGTGTGTGTTTGTTTAGTGTCCAGTTCACACAAACACTCATTTAAATCTTTGCTGATCTGGACGATAGCCTACATGTCAAGTGTTATCAGGTTATGTAAGCGATAACAACAATATTTTCCACAGGTGTGTTCTCTGCACCGATTACTGCATCTAACTCCCAATGTAAAACTGGATCATTTTAAAAACACCATCTTCCCCCGTTTGTCACGATTGTCCTCATTTCAAATAGCCTCTCTTTACCTCCGCCATGGAAGATGGGGACCAGGTTATGTTTTCGCCCCCTGTTGGTCTGTTGGCAAGATAACTCTAAAAATGATGTACGATATTGCACAAAACCTGGTGGTTAATTTTCCTATGGGCCGAGGAAACGGTTGATTCGATTTTAGCACAGATCCATATCTGAATCCGGATCCAGGGCACTTTTTGGTGTAGCAGAGGTCTGCTCTACTGAGAGGCCTCTAGTTGGAGGTCTGCTCTACTGAGAGGCCTCTAGTTGGAGGTCTGCTCTACTGAGAGGCCTCTAGTTGGAGGTCTGCTCTACTGAGAGGCCTCTAGTTGGAGGTCTGCTCTACTGAGAGGCCTCTAGTTGGAGGTCTGCTCTACTGAGAGGCCTCTAGTTGGAGGTCTGCTCTACTGAGAGGCCTCTAGTTGGAGGTATGCTCTACTGAGAGGCCTCTAGTTGGAGGTCTGCTCTACTGAGAGGCCTCTAGTTGGAGGTATGCTCTACTGAGAGGCCTCTAGTTGTCTACGGTTTTTGTCATTTTCCCTTCTGGTTTGCGGTGACAATATGGCTCCCATCACCATCACCACCACCTCCATCACCATCACCACCACCTCCACCACCTCCATCACCACCACCACCACCACCTCCATCACCACCACCACCACCCTTAAAACAACCCGGGGGGATGCCGGGTGGTCCCTCCTCCTCCTCCCCTGTTTTAAGTCATCACAAAATAAGTGACCAGACACACAGACCACAGGTTCCTCCGTCCTCCTCGTCGGGGCTCATATCGTCCCCTTAGTTTAGTCTAGGTTTAATTTCCCCAGTGTGTTTACCTGTCATGGCCACCGCACACCGGAGAGGGAAGAGAAAGTTAAACATTAGACAGTTTATATAGTATATATATATAGATAGTCTTCTTCTGTGGTGCCAAGGGAATGCTCTTTATTCTACTCCTCACGCGTCTTTGTTCGTCCGCAGTTAGAGAAAAACATCAACGCAATATGTGTATATATTTACAGTTTTTATATGGATATTTTTCAATCTGTTCTATTTAGTTTAGCCTAGTCGTTTAAATCATTTGTATTTGTCAAATTGTTGTTTTTAAGAGTCTTGACGATTGCTGGACAATTTAGTTAGTACTTTTATCAATGACAATAAAGGCATTCTAACTCCTGACTTGACGAGGAACACCTTATGCCTTGGTTCTGTAGACAGTAACTCAACCCGTTTCCTCTTTAGTGAGTGAGTTAGAATCCTGAAGGTGGTCTGTAGTGCTCCATGATGAGCATAAGGGGGTTGATGGTCTGTTGACTAAACACCCGGGAGGAAACTCAACCCAGCGCCGCCTGTCTCCATCTGTCCTCTTCACTGGGTCCTCTCCTTCTTCAGTCCCGTCCGCTTCCCTCCAGTGTCTCCACGCTGGGTTTTCTCTTCTCGTTTTATATTTAAATCTGGCTATGGCTGCCATTGCTAAGCGAATAATTGTGGAGTTTGAGGTTGAAGATCCAGAACATGAGACCTTGTGGTGCTGTCAACACAGGCTAACAGAAACTAGACCACTGGGCTGAGCCAGCAGAACAGACACTTTAAGGTGTGTGTGTGTGTGTGTGTGTGTGTGTGTGTGTGTGTGTGTGTGTGTGTGTGTGTGTGTGTGTGTGTGTGTGTGTGTGTGTGTGTGTGTGTGTGTGTGTGTGTGTGTGTGTGTGTGTGTGTGTGTGTGTGTGTGTGTGTGTGTGTGTGTGTGTGTGTGTGTGTGTGTGTGTGTGTGTGTGTGTGTGTGCGCGCGCAACTCTATTATTACCCAACTGCTTGTTCCCGCCTGGCAAGGAATGCGTAGGAGGACGGGGTGGGGCCGCTCTCCGCTTCCTCCCCGGGACCCGACAGGAAGTAGTCTTGCAAAAGGGGCGAGAGAGGAAGAATGGGTGTGATGTGTTCAGAGAGAGAGAGAGAGGGGGGGGGTATCCATGGAGAGGTGTGTGTGTGCAGAGTTAGTTTAGGCCTCGAGGCGGGTTAGGAGAGGATTTCAGAGGCAGGAATGACTTGAAGCCTCTGGACACCCGGCCCAAACGACACGTGTTCTCCGCGTGTCGGAACATCTACACACGTTCCTACAGAGGGCCGTGTGGAACGTATCCTCAAGGATAATGTCCGGATAATGACACACACACACACACACACACACACACACACACACACACACACACACACACACACACACACACACACACACACACACACACACACACACACACACACACACACACTGATGTCGTCTGTGTGCAGACGGAGGACACAGAAGCTAGTACTGCACGTCCGGCGATTAGCGCGTTAGAAATACAACTTTACTAAACACCGCATGACACACACACACAGAGACACCCACACACACACACACAGACACCCACACACACACACAGAGACACACACACACACACAGAGACACACAGGGACACACAGGGACACACACACACACACACACACACACACACACACACACACAGGGACACACAGACACCCACACACACACACAGGGACACACAGAGACACCCACCCACACACACAGGGACACACACACACAGAGACACCCACCCACACACACAGGGACACACAGAGACACCCACCCACACACACAGGGACACACACACACACAGGGACACACGGATACAGGGACACACACACAGGGACACCCACCCACACACACATGGACACACACACACAGGGACACACACACACAAGGACACAGAGACACCCACCCACACACACAGGGACACCCACACACACACAGGGACACACACACACACACAGGGACACCCACACACACACGGACACACAGGGACACCCACACACACGGACACACGGACACACGGACACACACACACACACACACACACACACACACACACACACACACACACACACACACACACACACACACACACACACACACACACACACACAGGGACACACACACACCCTCTTAAAGGCCAGACGTTAAACTTTTCACTGTTATGTATATATAGGAAGAATATACGCAGGGCAGGGAAAATGCAGTTTTAAAAAAAGAGATTCAATGGTTGCATTCATACGGTAATCTCTCCATCTCTTCACTCTGACGCCGACCTTTTCCCCACGCCGTCGGACCGCCCATCTCCTGGCGGGAGATGGGTGTCTGTGGCTCCGCCCCTCTCTCCCACACTGGGTGTCTGTGGCTCCGCCCCTCTCTCCCACATTGGGTGTCTGTGGCTCCGCCCCTCTCTCCCACACTGGGTGTCTGTGGCTCCGCCCCTCTCCCCCACACTGGGTGTCTGTGGCTCCGCCCCTCTCCCCCACACTGGGGGTCTGTGGCTCCGCCCCTCTCTCCCACACTGGGTGTCTGTGGCTCCGCCCCTCTCCCCCACACTGGGTGTCTGTGGCTCCGCCCCTCTCCCCCACACTGGGTGTCTGTGGCTCCGCCCCTCTCCCCCACACTGGGTGTCTGTGGCTCCGCCCCTCTCCCCCACACTGGGTGTCTGTGGCACCGACCCTCTCCCCCACACTGGGTGTCTGTGGCTCCGCCCCTCTCTCCCACACTGGGTGTCTGTGGCTCCGCCCCTCTCTCCCACACTGGGTGTCTGTGGCTCCGCCCCTCTCCCCCACACTGGCTTCTTAAACAGGAGAGATGACCTCACCGCTGCACTGGCCTGCACTTTGGTTTGTTTTGATTTTCCCCTCAGATACACGCACACACACACACACACACACACTATGGACCGTTCCTTTAATTTCCGTCCCCTACGGTGGCTGTAAAACCAAAACAACGCAGTATAAATGGCTACAGTACGTCATCCACGGCCTCCTCGCGGCGACTTTTGGCGCTCTAGGTCAGGTCTGTTTTCGACACACACACACACACACTCACACTCACACTCACACGGCACTCCAGTGTCAGCTTCCCTCCATTATTCAGAGGTTTCCAGAGCGTCATGGCCCTGTCACGAGGCTCGTCACCCTAGAAGTCTGATCCCATTTCTGAAGGTTTGGCCTTGCTATATCCTGTACTGTGTGTGTGTGTGTCGACCTAACAGTCATGATATGGAGGATGGCCCTAATGCTCTTTAAGCATCACCTCATCTCCATGTTTTTTTTCTTACGCGCTCTAGTAGGAACGCGTTGGGCTCTGAGCTCTGAGCTGTGATGTCACACACCTGACCTGCTCCTCCACTGGCTTTTTACTGTGGAGTCGATGTCCAACACACCCACAGGTCACACACACCCATGCACACGCACACACACCAGCCAGCCCCTGTCACATCATGTTGTTCTCCTGACGCTGGAGGAGAGCTCCTCAGTTCACTCCTGACATACGAAGGAACCTCCGGGTACGGCTCTAACAGCAAGGGACTCCATCTCTACAAGAAGGCCAAGTACGCCCTCAGAAAATTGGATTTGATTTGCTCTACAGTTGGTTAAATGCCGTCTGGCCCCTCTGGTCCTCTGCCATAGTCTCCATTAATCAGTTTGTTCCTGTGAACCTTCTGTCATCTCACCCTAAGGCCCAGGCCTCAAACTTCAGAAGGATGTTTGTTGTGGTCCTCAAAGAGATCCTTGAGCTGGAGTTTGATCTGAAATGAATGCCAATCCAAAGTCAAAATGCTATTCCAATTTCACTGCCTGATGTTGAGAACAAATGTTCAAGTGATGGATCAATGATGGTAGTCTCTGTTGTGGCGTTTTGGTGTTCAGGCGCTTATCCCCGAGAGAGAAAACACAGCCAAGCAGAGAGCCGTCTCTGAGCTGTCTGGAACACATGGGGCACCCACCGCTCTTATACCAAACCACAGAGGGGGGGGGGGGCAGCATAACCAAGTGAGGCTTGTAAAAAGTCAAACTAAATAAATGTCAAATGATTTCCAGGCTTAGTTTTAATGTGTTCCACCAGCCAAGATGGAGGAGGCCGAGATATGAGAAGAGTGTAGGATGAAGAAGCCAGCAACTCATCTGACAGCGAGCTAGCTTTATGTTCTGCAGACGGGCTGAAGCACACACTGGCCTAGTATTCCTGTTGTACCGTCAAGCTGTAAACATGGCACAGAGGTGTGTGTGTGTGTGTGTGTGTGTGTGTGTGTGTGTGTGTGTGTGTGTGTGTGTGTGTGTGTGTGTGTGTGTGTGTGTGTGTGTGTGTGTGTGTGTGTGTGTGTGTGTGTGTGTGTGTGTGTGTGTGTGTGTGTGTGTGTGTGTGTGTGTGTGTGTGTGTGTGTGTGTTACATTGGCACCCTGTCTCCCTATTATGTGGTGCATTTCCCATATAAGGGTGTGCAAGTCCTCCCTTTGGACGCTACCCGTGAGTGTGTGTGTGGGGCGAGTGAATGCTTTTCCTAGCGGCCGAGCAGCGCTGGGCTATGCCCATGTATGCACACACACCACACACAGAGATTCAAAACATCTCGGGAGTCTTTTTATGCACACAGACATTAGGAATTGAGAAGCCACGTTTTGCATGTACCACGAGGACAGTCATAACATGCTATTATAAATTATTATTATTATTATTATTATTATTATTATAATGAGTCATGTACACTGAGGACTACACTCTAAATGTATTGTATACTATCAACAACACTTAGTACACTGTTAGACTGCTATGACTGTAATGCAATGTCTAGAACTGAGAAATACAACTTGTATGGCTTTATAGCGTTTATATAGTGTAAACAAACCTTCCAATGTGTAGACGGGGTCTGCTGGTTGACATGGCAACAGAATGGACAGCAAGGAACAGAAAGACACACATTTTTATGTAGAACGATGTTTGTACCTCTCTTGTCGACGGTCTCCTGGTGCAGTGAATATTTAGTTTGCTAAAACCCCAAATCAACCAAAACAGAGTGCAGAATACGGCCCTTTTGATTCAGTTAGCAGACAGATCATGTGACTCTGTAGAGACTACACACAGCACTATTGCCTAACCATGTGACCTCAATTAGCTAAATGGTTGCTAATTGGTTGACCCCGGAAAGGTCGCGTACTTCTTTCTTTCCTTTGTCCTTTTGTTCATTCTTTCACTGTTTCTGAGTCTGGGACCGGGCTAATCACTGGGTCATGTGAACGGAGGCCTAACTTAGCTCTGTCCCGTCTGCTATTAACAGACTGATGGTCTGAAGCCCTCTGGTCTGGACACTGTAATGTCTCCTACAATAACTCTGTCTGTCTGTGTCTCTCTCTCTCTGTCTGTCTGTCTGTCTGTCTGTGTCTCTGTCTGTCTGTCTGTCTGTGTCTCTGTTTGTCTGTGTCTCTCTCTCAGAATGTGGAGAAGGATCGTGAGCGCCGTACGCAGCTCAGCAGGGAGGAGATCCGTCAGAAGGTGGAGCAGTACAACGCCCTCACCAAGGACCACCTCAAGATGACCCTAGTGAGTATCCACAGGCGGTGGAGGCTCTCTGTTCCCGGGGGTCCACGGTGTGTTAGCAGCCTCCCTGAGCCCAGCATTCCTCCACACCCATGATGTCATCTTCTTGCTATTGTCCGACGAACCCCGCTGGCTGCTTCCTGGTCATGTGACTCTGAGCTTGACGTGTCGGAGCGGATACACGAGGGGGGGAAGGAGGGGGGGGACTGAGCTAGGAAAGGCCTTTTTGTCAAAATATTAGGCTCTGCTAAAATAATATCCGCTACTCTTAGAAGGAAGCAAAGCAAAAAGGACTGATTTAAAAAACAAAAGCAAGAGAAACAGCATCTTCAGTTACCAGACTACTTGAGCTCAGGTTCAACAGACACCAAACCGTCGGCCTCTTGGGGAAAGGGGAAAGCACTAAAACAGAGGCTGTGTTATTCTACTGATGTATGGGGAAAGATGAACAGGAAGCTCAATGTGGACCATCGCTCTCTGCTGAGCCACTGTCTGCAGTTGGAGGTGTGTGTGTGTGTGTGTGTGTGTGTGTGTGTGTGTGTGTGTGTGTGTGTGTGTGTGTGTGTGTGTGTGTGTGTGTGTGTGTGTGTGTGTGTGTGTGTGTGTGTGTGTGTGTGTGTGTGTGTGTGTGTGTGTGTGTGTGTGTGTGTGTGTGTGTGTGTGTGTGTGTGTGTGTGTGTGTGTGTGTGTGATCATTTTGTATATGTGGATTGTGAGGTCCAGTGTGGGACCATCTGCCCGTGGGATGGCAAACACGAAAATAGTTCAGATGGTTTTACCAGTTGGGCCTTCTGCCTTCTGCTCCGTGTCTGAGGTGTTCTGTCCTGAGCCCAAAGGATCACCTCACTATTATCTGCTTATATGGCTGTCATCATAGACATACTGTAGTTACAAAAGGGGCTTATTTATACATATTTGCAGATAAATAATGCAGCATTTAGATGTTGTTATTAAGATGACTCCTCCACCTCTCACCTTCCCCTCTCCCCTCTCTCCCCTCTCCACCATCTCTTTCCCCTCCACCACCCCTCCTCTCCCTCTCTCCTCTCCCCCTCCACCCTCTCTCTCCCATCTCTTCCCTCCACCCCTCCTCTCCCCCTCTCCCTCCACTTCTCACCTTCACCTCTCCCCTCTCCCCTCTCCACCCTCTCTCTCCCCTCCCCTCCCCCCTCTCCCTTCCAGAATGCCAGTGGCGTGTACACGGGCTTCATCAAGGTGCAGCTGGAGCTGCGTCGGCCGGTGACGGTGCGTGGGGGGCGGGGGCCGGTGTCGGGGGAGGAGGCCTTCTACCTCCCCCTGGGCTCCACCAACACCCTGCACATCAGCTCCAACAACACCGTCAAACAGGTGCGTGTCACCATCCAGCGCTCCGCTTCAGATTAGTAATCTGAAGTCTGACGCCGGGCCACCTCCAGTGAGCCGGGGGGTCGGAGCACCGGGGGGATCTGTAAGGGAGAACAGTCGGGCACCGCTGCTAAAATATAAAATAAGTAATAAAGTGTCTGTACTGTAAATGTTTCATATCGACACCACACTGTGTAGAAATACATTCATTAAAACACCCCTCTGAAAGCGTCCTCCACCGACGTCCCGCTCCCCGCGTTACTCGGCGTCTAGGATGAAACGCTGCGCTATACGCGGATAACCTCCGGGGGTTAACCTCTGACCCTCCCGTGGGGGTCAGATGAGATCCTCACCAGAGCTCAGCTCCAATGAGGTCATGCTACGTGTGTGTTGCACCAACAAGTGTGTATTTACCAGAATACTGTGGAATAAAAAGTGTGTGTGTGTTTGTTTTTCTGCAGGTGATTGTCGCCCTGTTGAACAAGTTCACGGTAGCTGACAACCCGGCCAAATATGCACTCTACAAACGCTACAGTCGAGAGGAGCAGGGTAAGGCTGGGGGTGTGTGTGCGTGTGTGTGTGTGTGTGTGTGTGGACATCGAAACCCCCCCCCTCTCTCTGTGTTGTGAAATACCACAGGGCACTCCCCGCTATCAGCACTTGGCCAAGAATACATACACACATATTTAACACATACACACCGTACCAACCATCAGCTGTCGTTGGGTTGGCTACGGGTTGACGGTCGTCATGGATACGCCTCATCAAACCCCACTGAGCTGACGACGGAAAGCTTTTCCGCACGCATCCTAACCCTCAAGGGGCTCCTCCACGTCGGGCCCAAACTTCAATGCACACGTGTTAAAGTCCAATGTGATGGTCCATGAGGTCCTCACACCAGGGCCATGGTCTCCTCTCTGAGGTCCATGGTCTCCTCTCTGAGGTCCATGAGGTCCTCACACCAGGGCCATGGTCTCCTCTCTGAGGTCCATGAGGTCTTCACACCAGGGCCATGGTCTCCTCTCTGAGGTCCATGAGGTCTTCACACCAGGGCCATGGTCTCCTCTCTGAGGTCCATGAGGTCTTCACACGATGGCCATGGTCTCCTCTCTGAGCTCCGTGAGGTCTTCACACCATGGCCATGGTCTCCTCTCTGAGGTCCATGAGGGCTTCATACCAGGGCCATGGTCTCATCTCTGAGCTCCATGAACCAGGCTGGTGGTTTGGGAGTCAGGGCTGGACTGCCTTTATTTTCCGTGAGACTTTCCAGGGTTTAAACGGCTGCTTTCAACGTTTTAATTTGGTGTTACTGGATGGAGGGAGCTATATCGCCGTGGTTATGGGATTCTTTCACACAGTGTATGACTTGTAACCACAGGGGGGGGGGGGGGGTAGGATACATACAGTACTGAGCTCATTGTGTGTGTGTGTGTGTGTGTGTGTGTGTGTGTGTGTGTGTGTGTGTGTGTGTGTGTGTGTGTGTGTGTGTGTGTGTGTGTGTGTGTGTGTGTGTGTGTGTGTGTGTGTGTGTGTGTGTGTGTGTGTGTGTGTGTGTGTGTGTGTGTGTGTGTGTGTGTGTGTGGTTTTTGTTGTCCCGGTTTAGACCACAGCTGTCTAGACGCCATCTTTAACCATCACGCTAACAAGCTAGTCCTTCGGGTCTAGGACTCTGAGCTCTCCATGTGTGGATTAAAGATGTTTCTTAAAGTCACACAGTAAACACACGCCACTTTCAGTCCAACAGCACACGGGCTCAGCTGTCGTTGTTTTCCCACAAAGTCACAGAGGTTCTCATTCTGTCTTTGCTGGATTATTTCGCCTTTTTTTTTAAAGAATACTTTTGAAAAACGTAAACATTGTAAACATGTACAATTTCTCTCGGCCAGCGTGATCATACCAGTGTACAATACATGTAGACGGCTCCCTAACCTGGCAGTTGTCACGGAGAGGGAGAGAGAGAGGGGGGAGAGGGAGAGAGAGAGATCTCCCCCCGCCTCCACCGGGTTCCCTCTCCATTACACACAGAGATAGACGGCATCTAGGTTTACAATACGTGCAGAGTCATGTTTTATCAGGACCGATCGTGTGTGTGTGTGTGTGTGTGTGTGTGTGTGTGTGTGTGTGTGTGTGTGTGTGTGTGTGTGTGTGTGTGTGTGTGTGTGTGTGTGTGTGTGTGTGTGTGTGTGTGTGTGTGTGTGTGTGTGTGTGTGTGTGTGTGTGTGTGTGTGTGTGTGTGTGTGTGTGTGTGTGTGTGTGTCGTCTGTCTCCCGTCTCCCTCTCTCTCCCATCTGTCCGTCTCTCTCCACTAATTTCTAAGTGGTTGTTAATGTACCCCATCGCCGTGTCTGTGCTTCCACACGCAGACAGATGCAGCGCTCACCACAAGCAAACCGTTAAACCAGCTAGCTGTGGCTTATAGGCTATTATACATCTATCTATCTATCTATCTATCTATCTAGATATATATATGACTTGATTCAAGATAGTTTATTTTCCATGTTTAATACTCCCCTTCACTCCTGCAGTATGAATTTCAACAACAATAGTACACTGTTATACTACACTCGCTACACTACACTAAACAACACTATAAACTATACTATAGACTACAAACAACACTATTCTATAACAATACTAAGAATGATAAAGTGTGTTATGGATGATACATAAAAAAAAAGATATGTGATATACTGTGCACACACATTTTTGTGCAATAAAGTGCAATCTTTTCTATTCGGAAAGTAATTATACAGTTTCAGTTTTCAAGATTTAAAATGTATGTACTCACTCACTCACTGTGTGTGTGTGTGTGTCTCTCCAGTGTATGTGTGTAAGCTGGCTGAAGGAGAGCAGCCTCTGTTCCTCCGCCTGGTGGCTGGACCTGACGCTGACACCTTTGGCTTCGTCCTCCGAGAACAGAAGACTGGGGAGTTCATGGTAGGTCTCTGTCTCTCTCTCTCTGTCTCTCTCTCTCTCTCTCTCTCTCTGTCTCTCTCTGTCTCTCTCTCTCTCTCTCTCTCTCGTTATGCCAGTGGTAACATGAGCCCGGGGACTCAGTCATGCATCCGGTGCCCGCGGGACACAAGCTAATAACGGCAGCAAACGCCATTTTTGCTATTGCTATCGCAGACGTGTCATTGGGGAGTTGAAAGCGTTGTTAGTTAATGTTAATAGTTAAGTTCATGTAGCAACTGGTGATATATATATATATAGATATAGATATAGATATATATAGATATATATATATAGAGATAGATATATATATATATAGATATATATAGATAGATATATATAGAGATAGATATATATAGATCTATATAGATATATAGATATATATAGATATATAGATATATATATATATACACACACACACACCAACAGCTTTCTGTTTGGGGAACCCGCTTCAACGACTCTTGAACGAACTACTCGAGTGTCGAGTTAAACATCCCAGAATAACCTTTTTCTTTCTGTTTGTCCCGTCTCTCCTCCTCCTCCTCCTCCTCCAGTGGGATGCCTTCTCCATTCCGGAGCTTCGCAACTTCTTGCGCATCTTGGAAAAGGAGGAGAAGGAGCAGGAGGCGACCATCAGGCGACGCTATGACAACTGCCGGCGGAAACTCCAGGAGACCCTGGACGCGGGCTCGGGGGCGCCGTAGCAACGGCGGGAGACGACAAACAAACAAACAAACAAACAACGACAAACAAAACACTTCAAAAACATGACTACTGAAGCCTCGCGGGCCGGAGGACTCTATTGGCTGGTGTAGGAGGAAGCCTCTTCTTCCATTGGAGGAGGAGGAGGAGTCTCTTCAATGTCCAGGGGGACGGAGATAGAGAGACAAAGAGAGATGGAGAGAGAGCCTGGACCGATACTCCGTCCTACTGGAGGTGTGGAATATAAGCGTTTTGAAAGAGACACAATTTACGCCTGAGGTTCATTGCTTTTAACAACACCACCACCACCTCCACCTCCCGTCTCCGCAGAGGTGATGGATGAAAGGTGGTGGGAGTCTGGTGCTGGTGGAGGAGGCCGCCAGCCTTCGTCTGCACGCAACAGACCAAAGAAATCAAACTCGCCATTATCACTGTGCTGTACTGCTGTAATGGCCTCTCTCTCTCTGTGTGATGACCTCGTCGCTCTCAAGCCCAGCTCTCGCTGTCTCATCATTTATCTTTTGTTGTTTGTTGTTGTTTTTGTATTATTATTATTATTATTATTATTATTATTATTATTATTATTTTCCTCCTTGACCCTATACGTGGAGCTGGATCCTAGGAGGTTTAACGCAGGTTTTAAGTTTTATTTAAGTGTGTCGCATTTCTGTACATAGTTTTCTGTTAATTTATGTGGGTGAAGTTACTATCTTCAAATAGTCTTATTTTATTTTTGGAATCTTAACCGAGACAACAATCAGAAAGGGAAACGGACCTTCCGCTGTGGCTGCTTCGAACTGGACAGAAGTTCAGCCCAATCCACGCAGGAACATGCCAACTACGCACAAGGTTACTTGGCTTCTTGGCTTCTTGGCTCCTTGGCTCCTTGGCTTTAGTGGAAATGTGTGAAATGAGTGGAAATGGGTCTGGGACACGATGGCAGGGTGCGTTCAGAGCCCAGTGGAGCGCGATGAGGAATGTCTAGAGAACCAACTGAAAAACTAGGTGTTTGAACAGGTGGTCGACCGACGGCGGTTTCAGGAGATGAGGAATAAGATGAAGGCTAAAGAGGCAGGTTTTAGTAGGAAACTAAGAAGCAGTGTAAAGGGTCAGTTGGAGGGTTAAATACTATTAGCCGTTTGCAAAAGCAAATGTGTATTTTAGTATCGAGGCACAAGAAGGGATTCGATGTATGTTGGTATGGCTTATGGATACGGTCAGTTCTTTGCCCTCCTCGTAACCTTTGACCCTCACATGACTGGCTGAAGGAGGAGGAGAAGGGGGTTGAAAGAAGGTAGCAGGAAGTTGGTCAAATTGACGGAAGGAAGTAGATGAGAAAATGGGTTTAGGAAGGAAATGAGGAAGATTAATGCAAAGATTATTGGTTTATTGGACACACTTCAAAAAGTTCCAAAGAGATGACAGGCGAGGGGTCAAGAGTTGAGATAATGGCCAACAGCCGTGGAGGGTACCTGGAGCTGGAGGGTTGAGGGTACCTGGAGCTGGAGGGTTGAGGGTACCTGGAGCTGGAGGGTTGAGGGTACCTGGAGCTGGAGGGTTAAGGTTCAGACCCAACGGAACAGGGCTTCACCATGGAGTCTCCAACATCCCATCAATCAGCGCACTGCATCGCGGTTACTTGGCAACCGCCTCCAGGGGAGCTGGGTTACCGGGCAGGGACGTGTCCCGGGACAAAGAGCGGAGGATGTGAGAGAAAAGGAGACAATAAGAGAGCCAGGCTAACGAGGACTCGGTGTTCCCCCGGCATCCAGCCGCCCTGCGCCAAGCTCCCACAATGCCCAGGGGCCTCCTGACCCCCCCCCCCCCCCCCCCCCTAACCCTGACTGGGGCGCGTGGCGGTGTTGACACGGATGTTATCCAGCCGATGCAGAACCGGTGTGAAGCTCGTTGGTTCTCCCTCGCTGAGCGGCATCACATTTTGAAGGCTCTACCTTATGGTCGCGGGCGTGTCTGACGTAACGTATGTGGGCGTGGCCTCTCGCCCCGTGGCGGGCGTGGGTCAGGGTCGGCGGCATGTGACCGACGAGGCATGCCTTCGCTTTTGTCTATTAACCCAACGGTTGACCTCCCGTTAGCCTGTTGCTCTCACCAATCAATCACTAGGCCTCTGGGAGGGTGTCGGTTACACGGACAACCGGTCTGAAACGTCTGAGAAACGGTCTGAGAACCGGTCTGAGAACGTCGAAACGGTCTGAGAACTGGTTTGATGACAGGTGAGCCTCTTAATGGACGGGGGATCAAAAAGTCTGACGTGTCAACAGGCGCAAAACAGAGTGCAGTTTAAATGGCTGACCTGTTGGATGACGCAGCAGACGACAGGACGCTAGTAGACCACCACCACCACCTGGTGGCCGGAAAGCAGAACTACACTCCCGGTTCAATTCTGTCTTAAACAAGCAATTGAGAATACGCGAAGGAGGCCTATACTTATATTTTCTGTTTTACTTTTGTTTTGTTTTGTATACTGTAACCAAAGATATTTTTTATAAAATGAGCAGTTTATGAGGCATTGCCTGGAGCAAATTGATTAGATGCCTCGTCCTGTTTGGCTGGAGTGGAGTATAGTTTTAGTTTTTTATTTAAAGGGGTTTTCAACCCATTAAAATATAATCTTTTTTTAAACACTGGGTAATAATTAGTGAAGATTGAAATGGATTTCTTTGTGGGGGACACTCATTAGGACCGTAAAGCCATACACACACACACACACACACACACACACACACACACACACACACACACACACACACACACACACACACACACACACACACACACACACACACACACACACACACACACACACACACACACACGGGCCTTAAGTATAGACCTAAAGTATCTCTTGGGCACTTTAACCTTTTTATAATTCAGGGAATATAGGTTTGAATTACATTTTTCTATTTTGTCTTGTTTTACCGGATGCCTTGGTAACGTTATACCGCTTTATGGATACTGAACCTGTTGTATCTCATCGGTGATGTTATCTTGTTCATTTCCTGTCGAACTCTGACTCCGCTTTGTAAACTTTGTTTGGATGTTGTTTTGCTCATCATAATTATTCTATTGGTTTTTATTTTATTGTATGTCTAGATAAGCTTCCACGCATACGAGTTGTTATCCGTAGACTGTGAAATCTGTGTGGTCTCCTCTTAACTCTTAACTGGACATCAGTGAGTTGGTGTTGAGGATGAGGTCATAGCCCCCCCCCCCCCCTACTGTAGAGAACACACTGACCTGCCCCCCCCCTACTGTAGAGAACACACTGACCTGCCCCCCCCCCTACTGTAGAGAACACACTGACCTGCCCCCCCCCCTACTGTAGAGAACACACTGACCTGCCCCCCCCCCTACTGTAGAGAACACACTGACCTGCCCCCCCCCTACTGTAGAGAACACACTGACCTGCCCCCCCCCCTACTGTAGAGAACACACTGACCTGCCCCCCCCTACTGTAGAGAACACACTGACCTGCCCCCCCCCCCCTACTGTAGAGAACACACTGACCTGCCCCCCCCCCCACTGTAGAGAACACACTGACCTGCCCCCCCCCTACTGTAGAGAACACACTGACCTGCCCCCCCCCTACTGTAGAGAACACACTGACCTGCCCCCCCCCCTACTGTAGAGAACACACTGACCTGCCCCCCCCCTACTGTAGAGAACACACTGACCTGCCCCCCCCCCTACTGTAGAGAACACACTGACCTGCCCCCCCCCTACTGTAGAGAACACACTGACCTGCCCCCCCCCCCTACTGTAGAGAACACACTGACCTGCCCCCCCCCCTACTGTAGAGAACACACTGACCTGCCCCCCCCCCCTACTGTAGAGAACACACTGACCTGCCCCCCCCCCCTACTGTAGAGAACACACTGACCTGCCCCCCCCCTACTGTAGAGAACACACTGACCTGCCCCCCCCCCTACTGTAGAGAACACACTGACCTGCCCCCCCCCTACTGTAGAGAACACACTGACCTGCCCCCCCCCCTACTGTAGAGAACACACTGACCTGCCCCCCCCTACTGTAGAGAACACACTGACCTGCCCCCCCCCCTACTGTAGAGAACACACTGACCTGCCCCCCCCCCTACTGTAGAGAACACACTGACCTGCCCCCCCCCCTACTGTAGAGAACACACTGACCTGCCCCCCCCCTACTGTAGAGAACACACTGACCTGCCCCCCCCCCCCTACTGTAGAGAACACACTGACCTGCCCCCCCCCCTACTGTAGAGAACACACTGACCTGCCCCCCCCCCCCTACTGTAGAGAACACACTGACCTGCCCCCCCCCCCTACTGTAGAGAACACACTGACCTGCCCCCCCCCCCTACTGTAGAGAACACACTGACCTGCCCCCCCCCCCCTACTGTAGAGAACACACTGACCTGCCCCCCCCTACTGTAGAGAACACACTGACCTGCCCCCCCCCTACTGTAGAGAACACACTGACCTGCCCCCCCCCCCTACTGTAGAGAACACACTGACCTGCCCCCCCCCTACTGTAGAGAACACACTGACCTGCCCCCCCCCTACTGTAGAGAACACACTGACCTGCCCCCCCCCCTACTGTAGAGAACACACTGACCTGCCCCCCCCCCCCTACTGTAGAGAACACACTGACCTGCCCCCCCCCCTACTGTAGAGAACACACTGACCTGCCCCCCCCCCTACTGTAGAGAACACACTGACCTGCCCCCCCCCTACTGTAGAGAACACACTGACCTGCCCCCCCCCCTACTGTAGAGAACACACTGACCTGCCCCCCCCCCCTACTGTAGAGAACACACTGACCTGCCCCCCCCCCTACTGTAGAGAACACACTGACCTGCCCCCCCCCTACTGTAGAGAACACACTGACCTGCCCCCCCCCCCCCACTGTAGAGAACACACTGACCTGCCCCCCCCCTACTGTAGAGAACACACTGACCTGCCCCCCCCCTACTGTAGAGAACACACTGACCTGCCCCCCCCCCTACTGTAGAGAACACACTGACCTGCCCCCCCCCCTACTGTAGAGAACACACTGACCTGCCCCCCCCCTACTGTAGAGAACACACTGACCTGCCCCCCCCCCCTACTGTAGAGAACACACTGACCTGCCCCCCCCCTACTGTAGAGAACACACTGACCTGCCCCCCCCCTACTGTAGAGAACACACTGACCTGCCCCCCCCCCTACTGTAGAGAACACACTGACCTGCCCCCCCCCCCTACTGTAGAGAACACACTGACCTGCCCCCCCCCTACTGTAGAGAACACACTGACCTGCCCCCCCCCCTACTGTAGAGAACACACTGACCTGCCCCCCCCCCCACTGTAGAGAACACACTGACCTGCCCCCCCCCCTACTGTAGAGAACACACTGACCTGCCCCCCCCCCCTACTGTAGAGAACACACTGACCTGCCCCGCCCCCGCCCCCCCCTACTGTAGAGAACACACTGACCTGCGCCCCCCCCCCCCCTACTGTAGAGAACACACTGACCTGTTAACGGGGAACTAGAACATTATAATATAATTAGAATCTGACATTTGATCATTAAATTAGAGGAGAATCTCTTGAGGTTGTTAACACACACACACACACCTCGGCCCCCCCACTAAGACTCATTGCCTGCGCGTTTATAAAATATAACAGCTATTTGGGGCCAGGAGTTATCAGATTATCTGCTTGTTTTATTCAGATCATTGTTGTTGTAACGCTCAAATATGAATATGCATTTCTTTTTTATATGTTCTATAAAAAGGGACCGGTTACTTGTCAGACATGTCAGCATTATGTCAAATGCCAAAGATCTACTTGTTATTTTTAATAGTATTCTATTCTGACTGGGAGTGACGGTTTGAATCCCTGGACATGAATTAGATGTTTAAACTCCTAATGAGTCAACGGGGTGTTCCGTCCCTCCGGTCACGTGCCTGGAGGGTTCTATGTCCTCTTCCGCTGACCGCGTGACGCCAGTGCCTTTGACGTCACTCGGTACTGAGACCTAACCCTCTCGCGATAGGATAAAAGGTTTTATTTGATTGTCTTTCTTTTTGAATCATTACCAAATGTGACTTTTATTCTAAAAGGTTGTTTCCATCAATTAAAGTTTAAATTAAAACAAAGCAAAGGAGTCTTGTGTTATTGGTTTTATCCCGAACACAAAACATTGCCAATAAAGTGACATGAAATTGTGTTGATTTATAATATATATATATATATATATATGAATGTGAGGTGACAGGTGGGCTTTCCTCAGTCTCCTCAGGAGGAAGAGACTCCGGTGAGCCTTCTTTACCAGTGAGGCCGTGTTGAGGGACCAGGAGAGGTCCTCGGGGATGTGGACCCCCAGGAATTTGAAGCTGGAGACACGCTCGACCTCCGCCCGTTGATGATGAGGATGGGTGGTTGTTGGATGGTTGATCGTGTGCACCAGCTCTGGTCTTCCTGAAGTCGACGATGAGCTTCTTGGTGTTGAGGGCCAGGTTGTTGTCAGGTGCTGGACCTCCTCCCTGGAGGCTGCCTCATCGTTGTTCTTGATGAGGCCCACCACCGTTGTGTCGTCAGCAAACTTGATGATGGTGTTTGTACCATGTACAGGGGTGCAGTTGTGGGTGAAGAGGGAGTAGAGGAGAGGGCTCAGCACACAGCCTTGTAGAACACCGGTGTTTAGGGTGGGGTCTGTTGGTTAGGAAGTCTAGATTAGATTAAATTAGATTCAAATGTATTGTCATTGCACAGCACAAGTACAGTATAGCGAAAATAATTTAGCATGAGGGGTTAATGTCAAGGTTCTTGGTTTTCACACCAAGTTTGCGGATGAGTTTGGAGGGGGTGATGGTGTTAAATGGTGAGCTGAAGTCTATGAACAGCATTCTCACGTGGGTGTTGCTCTCATCCAGGTGGGAGAGAGCGGAGTGAAGAGCTGAGGAGATGGCGTCCTCCGTGCTCCTGTTCTCACGGTAGGCAAATTGGTGTTTATCCAGTGAGGGTGAAAGGCCAGATTTGAGGTGAGCCAGGACCAGCCTCTCAAAGCACTTCAAGATGATGGGGGTGAGTGTTTTGGCAATGGCACAATGGAGGTGGTTTTAAAGCACACTGGGACAACTGCCTGAGCTAGTGACATGTTGAAAATGTCAATAAGGACCTCGGTCAGCTGCTCAGCAGTTCCTGAGCAGCTGACCGGGATGCCATCAGGACCAGCTGCCTTATGCGCATTTGTTCTGTGCCGCATGCACGTCTGTGGGGGAGAGGGGTTGGTGGTCAGCGGGGAGAGTAGCCCTGGTGGGCAGTTCGGGGTTGTTCCGGTCGTAGCGAGCAAAACAATTATTGAGTTTGTCGGGAGGGATGAGTCGGTGGTTGGGGGGGAGTTGTTGAAGGGTTTATAATCCGTGATGGCCTGGATGCCCTGCCACATGCGTCAGGGATCAGAGTTGTTGAAATGGTCTTCAACCCTTCGCTTGTGGTTGAGCTTGGCCCGCTTGATGCCCTTGTTCAGGTTAGCCCTGGCTAAACAGTAGGCCTGTTCATCGCCCAACCTAAAAGCAGTGTACTTAGGCAGCTTGAACAAAGAGACATGATCACTCTGCCCAAGGTGGGGAGGGGGTCGGCTTGGTAAGCATCAGCCTTGTTAGTGTAAACATGGTCTGATGTTCTCTCTCCTCTTGTGGAGCAGGAGACATGCTAGTAACATTTGGGGAGTCTTTAAGTTGGCATGATTGAAACCGCCCACCGTAACCAATGGCCAATATTTTTAAGCAATGTATTGATTTGATTCTATTAATTCAATTGATCGATTACATCGTGAAATAAATACTGTAGGCCTACTGTTAATTCATTAAAACGTGTAATGACCGCTAGAGGGCGCTGCCGCCCCTCTGTTCTGGGGGAGGTCAACTGGTTGGAAATTCCCTCCGCCCCCCCCCCCCCATGACGGACTGCATCCACACGCTGAGGTCCCATTCCGGACGAGCTGCCCCTCAAGCACCTCAAGCTGCGGGACTCTTCCTCTCTCTTCACCTCTCTCACTCTTCCTCTCTCTCTCTTCACGCGCGTCTTACCGGCTGAAGACAGGAGTGTCTTTCCTCTTCCAAGTTCTTCTTGTGACGTCATCCAGAGACCCTTCAGTGATGTAAGCTCGTTTAACTTATCGATCAGTGACGCGTGCATAGTTCACTGTCGGGGAATGCGTTTTAATTCAAGGTGCATGGAGCGTGTTTAACAGTAAATGAGTTCCATCCCTGAGGACCTGTCTACAAGGGCATGGCTAGCAACTTCCTGGAAGCAGGAATGGGAGTCGGCTGAGCCCACACGTCTGCACCATCACATCCAAGATCCGGGAGATGGAGTCGAAGGAGAACATCTACCACGCCGGCATTGGACCCTGCTGAACCGCCTCCGTACTGGGGTTGGTCGCTTCAAAGCGTCCATGAAGGAGTGGGGCCTGGCAGACAGCGCAGTATGTGAGTGTGGCGAGCCTGAGCAGACTGCCGACCACATAATCACCACCTGTCCTCTGTACAGACCTCCTTCAGAGGCTGGCCTCTTCCATGTGGGACCAGAGACGAGAGCGTGGCTTTGTGACACTGAGCTGGACATATGATGATGATACACGAAAGAAGAAGTAAATGAGTATTTAACTTGACCAGACTCTAAAACAACCCATGAACCAGACGAGCAGAGCTCAGATAAAACAATGGAAGCTGCGTTTAGAATCACTGCCTTATGTTTAATATGAAGACATGGTCATAGTGTGAACTGGTGAATATGAAGACATGGTCATAGTGTGAACTGGTGAATATGAAGACATGGTCATAGTGTGAACTGGTGAATATGAAGACATGGTCATATTTAACGTGTGTTGCTCAACCATCATCTCGTGAATCTGAATAAACGGTAGAGATCGGTAGGGAAGAAACTAGAAACTAAAAAAAATTGTATGTAAAAGTATGTAAAAAAAATCTTTTACATACTGTTTATTCTTTGATCATTTTTCCTCTGCAGGTGGGGCAAGGCTGCGGTGGAGGCTCTCTGCGCTGTGGTGTTGGCCGTCTATCTCCTGCCCTCCCCCATCCACCCCAAGCCACACCTGTGAGTACCCACCAGCACCCAACACCAAACACTTACACTTACACTTACCATGGAGATTGTTCTTACAGGGTGCATCACCGCCCGGTATGGGAACTGCACCGCACTCGAGCGCAGAGCGCTTCAAAGGGTGGTGCGGACGGCCCAGTATATCGTTGGAGGTGAGCTCCGCTCCCTCCGGGATATATACAACCAGCGGTGCGTGGCCAAGGCCAAACGCATCATAAAAGACATTGCCCACCCCAGCCACGAACTGTACTCACTGTTACCGTCAGTATAGTCAGTACCGTACAAATAGGTTCCACAGTCAGGCCATCAGGCTGCTGAACAAGGGCGTATAGCATATAACAATGTATATTTTATTACATTGATTTATATATACATATTGCTCTTTTTCTGTGCCGATATATTGCATTTTATAAATTGCATTTTTATTTTTATTCTATTCTTTATTCTATTTGTATTCTATTTTTATCTTATTTTTATAACTGCTGTCTGTCGTCGGGTATTGCACATAAGATTTTCACATCACTGCTTTATACTTGTGTAAACTGTGAAGTGACAATAAACTTGACTTGACTTAGCACCCAACACCCAACACCAAACACTTAGCACCCAACACCAAACACTTAACACCCAGCACCCAACACCAAACACTTAGCACCAAACACTTAGCACCCAACACCCAGCACCCAACACCAAACACTTAGCACCCAACACTTAGCACCCAACACCCAGCACCCAACACCAAACACTTAGCACCCAACACCCAACACCCAGCACCCAACACCAAACACTTAGCACCCAACACCCAGCACCCAACACCAAACACTTAGCACCCAACACTTAGCACCCAACACCCAGCACCTAACACTTAGCACCCAACACCCAGCACCTAACACTTAGCACCCAACACTTAGCACCCAGCACCTAACACTTAGCACCCAACACCCAGCACCTAACACTTAGAACCCAACACCCAACACCCAGCACCTAACACTTAGAACCCAACACCTAACACTTAGAACCCAACACCCAGCACCTAACACTTAGAACCCAACACCCAACACCTAACACTTAGAACCCAACACCCAACACCCAGCACCTAACACTTAGAACCCAACACCCAACACCCAGCACCTAACACTTAGCACCCAACACCCAGCACCTAACACTTAGAACCCAACACCCAACACCTAACACTTAGCACCCAACACCCAACACTTAGCACCCTATAGGCAGAGACTGAAGCAGCAACCGATCGCTGTGAGGGAGGTCCAATGCTGGTCAGACCAATCGGACTCTATGCTGCAGGATTGTTTTGATGGGGCTGACTGGCACATGTTCCGCGTTGCCTCGGACAATAACAGCAGCGAGTACGCGTCGTCGGTCACCGGGTTCATCAAGAAGTGCATAGATGACGTTGTTCTGACCAAGTCGGTTCAGATATATTCCAACCAGAAACCGTGGATTAACGGCCATGTTCGCGCTGCCCTCCACGCGCGTAACGCCGCCTTTGGCTCCGGGAATATGGAGGAATATACGAGAGCCTGATGACCTCCGTAAGACCATCGTCACTGCCAAGCGGGAGTATAAGGACAGAGTGGAAGATAAATTCAAGAGCCACGATGCGAGGGGTATGTGGCAGGTGCTGCAGACGATAACGAACTTCAGAGGGAGAACCAGTTGTGTAGAGAACTCCTCTACCTCCCTCCCAGGAGAGCTAAGGGCCGAAGCCAGCGCCGCCTGAGGAGACCAGCCTGCTGAACATCTCGGAGGCGGATGTGCGCCGCACCTTCAAGCGGTTGAACATCCGTAAGGCGGCAGGCCCCGACGACATCCCGGGCCACGTCCTCAGAGCATGCGCAGTCCAGTTGGCAGGAGTCTTTGCAGACATCTTCAACCTCTCCCTGTCCCAGGCTGTTGTTCTGTCTTCAAGATGTCCCTAAACAACCCAAGAATGCCTGAATGACTATAGACCTGTAGCCCTCACCTCGATTGTCAGCAAATGCTTCGAGAGGTTGGTCAAGGACTTTATTTGCTCCGTGTTACCTGCCACGCTGGACCCATGGCAATTTGCATATCGTCAAAACAGATCCACGGACGACACAATTGCCATGGCCCTCCACACTGCCCTTTCCCACCTGGAGGGAAAGAACTGTTATGTGCGAATGCTGTTTGTGGACTACAGCTCAGTGTTGAACACGATAGTTCCTGCCAAGCTCAACACCAAGCTTAGAGGTCTAGGCGTGCCCCCATCCACGTGCAGCTGGATACTGGACCTCCTGTCGGACCGCCGCCAGGTGGTGAGGATGGGCATTCCAGCCAGCATACACCCAGCACCCAGCACCCAACACCCAGTGCAGGTCCTCGGGTCACCGTCGTTGGATGGAAACTGGAAAGTGGGGGCGGAGCTTCACGTCTAGCCACGCCTCCCCACCGCAAACTGTCCAAGAGCATGACAGGAGGCGGGACTTCTGAGCATGCTTTGGCAGGAGAAATATTGCTTTTAGTCCCATGGGTTTTGCGGCTAGAGAGAGAGAAAAGAGGGAGGGACTTCCGATAGGGGACTTCCGATAGAGGGAGGTCCGTTTATGGTTTATGTTTTGGATATTGCTTTGTGAAATTCTTTGTCAAAATACTTCATATTTACTGCTCCTTGTCTTCTTATTGTTCTTTTGTTCTTTTGCTTTCAGATTGAAGGGCCCTCCCCCGCTCCTCGAGGGGCCCTTGGCTGTAAACACTCGCCTACAGAAGGGCCGCAGGCTTTTTGCTGGGAAACTACATGGACCAGAATCCTTCACTGCAGATCAGGATGGTGAGAGAGAGAGAGAGAGAGATTGATTCTGTTTTATTTGATCCATAACCATGATCCATGTTTGTCCCTGGGCGGTCAATGTATTTAGTCATTACTGGTGGACAATGAGTGGAACTTTCCAAACGGATAATGAGACGAAATATCGATGTAGTGCACGTTGGGAGGTAAGAGAGGTGAAAGGTCGAACAAAAGGGAGGGTTGGAAGTTCTTTGTGAATAAAGACGTAATTTAGAGGCCACACTACCTTTGGCCATTTCCCACCTTGACGCTTCACTCAAAGTTCAAACTAGTTCAACTTTGACCCCCGCTTGATGCTGGAATGCCAACGGCTTTCTTGGTTTCTAAACCCTAAATCTATGTTTTATGAGTTAAATGCACTGAACGTGTTTCTGTTGGCTGGCTGTATTCCCAGCGCTTTACAGTCTTTAGAATGACTCACATAAGATTACAGCTTCCCTGTGAAACTCAGAATCCTACGGAAACTCTTGGTCCCAAGGGCCCACTTCATGTCCTTCCTCCCTCCTTAAAGGTTGAGAATGGGGCGAGTAGATTCTTTACTCGGAAAAAGGTTTGTCCTCCAAATGCGTGTATTTTCTGACTTTGCTTCTCAGGTGGTGCCTGCATTCTAGAGAGGCTGGCCTTATTGGTTCATGCGTGTGTGCCTGCCTGTCGGAGGCTTGGAGGCTTTGGCCGTTATTGTGCCCGTAATGGGCAGGTTCTCGCCTTAACTTCTTTGACCTTTGAGGTAGTGGTTGTTGTGGACGAAAGATTTTATCTTGGGTGAAAGTCTGCTTCCGACTTGAGTAAGCTAGACAGGTCTGTAACTAACTCATGTCTGTCTCCCTGCCTGTCTGTCTCCATGCCGTCTGTCTGTTTGTCTGTCTGTCAGGTAATGTGTACACGGGTACAGTGGACGGGAAGCTCTGGAGAATCGGACCAGACGACACCCTCACCCTGATCACCCAGATGGGCCAGGACATCCCAGAATGTGGTGAGAAGACTGGCTGTGTGTGTGTTATCACAGTTCCTGGCTAAAGTCTAAGGCCCTCATTATGATGTCATGCAGCGTAACCTGGAGAAGGAAGCTGATCCCTCCTTAGCCATGGAGGGCAGTCAGGGCAGAAACTGCCTGATACATCGTGGTAGTTAAACACTCAACCACTCTCTGTGTATGATAATCCAGACCAAGGATTTTCAGCTGGCGGGTCGCAGAGCATACGTCAGACCTTAGTCTTTAGACAGAAGCCCAGGAATTAACTGATGTTTCAATGTTAATTCATGTTTCAAGGTGTTTTTATATGCAACAAGTACAATGGAATGCTTACTCCCCATTCCCTCCTGCAGTATGAATTTCTTACAATTTAACACTATATACTATACTATGTACTATACTTATGATCTATATACTATAATATATATATACTGTATGTTGAATTGTTAAAAATCATTTATTTCAATGGCTTACTATTTGATTGTGTTAAGCCTCATTCATTGCATCTTTCTGTTGGTTCCATGTCGTTAACGGTACATGAAGGCATCGCTGATTACTGTAATATTAAATAGTAAATAGTATACACACTAATAAGGCCGTGAGCCAGAAGGGTCGGTCGGTACCATCTTGGGGGCCAAACTTTCATGGGGACTTTTGGGAACTCTCACTCCTACTGCTGGAGAAGATGTGATAGCCATGCAGCAGTTGCCTCCAGCTGTGTGCTATCAGCCATTGTATAACACATTAATCATGATAGGTCCTGAACCATAAGGTAATAAACCATAAACCACCATGTGGTCCCTCTTGATAGGTAACAAGCTACAGTAAGTTACCCTATATCTATTACCATTTCAAAGTAAAGATGCAATGAAAAATAAAATAAAAATAAAATCCTCGGCTGGCCCATAATATAAATTATAACCAATTTCCCATTAAAAATGCAACTGAATGTGATGACAAATACATTTAAATGACAACATGTATGATACAGTTTATAGTATTATACTCAGGTATACTCAGGACATATTAATGTTTCGGCCATGGTTATCGTTGACATGTTGACGGTTTACTGGTCATTTTACTCCAAAACCCTATTTCTTTCAAAACAGCCATGTTACAAAAACATCAATCTCCCAAAAACATTAAAATAGTAATAAAAACATTGAATATTGACCAATATGCATATTCAACATTCATAGCTGGGCCACAGAGCTTTATGCCATGTGACCGATCAATGTTTCCAGGTCAGTTAGACCTATAACATGATATATTGCTTATTGGTTTTCAGAAAAATATTAGAGAGCAAAACCCAGCCCACATATAATCAGAACATAAGAATCAGAAAACAGAATTGATTCAGGAATTGAAATAACAAATTCCTTTTTGTATAAGTTCCATCAGTACAAACCGTTCTCAGTCTCTATCCATGGCGTGTTGGCGGAGGGAGCCGAGACTAGTACAGACGTAAAAACCCCATATATAATAATAATAATAATAATATAAAACCTACCATACTTTTAGTTGTACCTTTTAAATATGTTCATTACTAATAGTAATAATACAAAACCTACCATACTTTAAAATATGTTAATTACTAATAATACAAATACAAAACACTACCATACTTTTAGTTGTACCTTTTAATATGTTAATTAGTAAAAATCGCAATCAATCAAGTCTTCAATGTCCTCAATGTCTTTATGAGAACCTTCCTCTCTCTCTGAGGTGGATTCCTGGTTCTCACAGTCTGCCAGTCTGTGTGTGAGTGCACCTGAGGCGTCTTGGGAGTGAACAGATCTTTGGACCGTTCCAGGCCAGTAGATGGAGGACGGCATGGGGGGGCTGCCTGGCCTTCCATCCAGTCCACCACCAGCTTCCAGTTCAGCTTCCTCTTCTCTCTCCATCTTCCAGCCTCTGCCAACAGGGCTTGGCACTTGTGGGTCCTTCTCCAAACATCTTGTACATATACCAGCCTGGTAGTTGGCTCTCATGTTTTGTTAAGCAGTCCTTGCATGGTGGGGTTTGAGGACTTTTGATTTCACCTTTTTTGGCACAGAAAAGGTGTTAACTGAGCTGAACATTCAATGGATGTTTTCAACATGTTGATTTTCATTGGGTCATGGCATTTCTTTGCTGGTGGGTCTTTCTCCAGTCTCTTGTCCTTGAAGGTTGCAAAGCATTGCTCACAATCTGCTCAAAAGTATGAGGCTAACCACTGCTGAATCTGCTTCCTTCATTCCGTCATTGTGGATTCCTGGCTGCTGTAGCCTCGCATGAAACACCTCTGATGTGTTGCCTTGCACCAGGAATGCACTGTGGTGCTCAGCTGTTATGTTGTAACGCTTGACAGCTCCAGCATTCAGGCTGAACCGTGTTGTGTCTTTAGGAGTCTGAGTGTCTTTGGGAGTCTGAGTGTCTTTGGGAGTCTGAGTGTCTTTAGGAGTCTGAGTGTCTTTGGGAGTCTGAGTGTCTTTGGGAGTCTGAGTGTCTTTGGGAGTCTGAGTGTCTTTTGGAGTCTGAGTGTCTTTAGGAGTCTGTGTGTCTTTGGGAGTCTGAGTGTCTTTGGGAGTCTGAGTGTCTTTAGGAGTCTGTGTGTCTTTAGGAGTCTGAGTGTCTTTGGGAGTCTGAGTGTCTTTGGGAGTCTGTGTGTCTTTAGGAGTCTGAGTGTCTTTAGGAGTCTGTGTGTCTTTGGGAGTCTGAGTGTCTTTAGGAGTCTGAGTGTCTTTAGGAGTCTGAGTGTCTTTGGGAGTCTGAGTGTCTTTGGGAGTCTGAGTGTCTTTAGGAGTCTGAGTGTCTTTAGGAGTCTGAGTGTCTTTAGGAGTCTGAGTGTCTTTGGGAGTCTGAGTGTCTTCAGGAGTCTGAGTGTCTTTAGGAGTCTGTGTGTCTTTAGGAGTCGGAATGTCTTTAGGAGTCTGAGTGTCTTAACTGTGACTGTAGGGTTAGGGTCCACTGGGATCCTTCCAAATGGCATATGTTACTTGACAGCTACACAAGAGAATTTGGTCTTGAAGGCCTCATACACAGAAGGATGCTTCTCTGGGAGGTTTGTCATCTGAGTCATCTTATAGCATGGAAGTGCTTCTCCTGGTCCCCCTCACGAGAGGCCACAGAAGGCCAAGTATTACGTCCTCTAACAATGTCGATGTATAACATCCAGATGCAGAGGGTTCTCCATTGTTGGGATGGAGGTGTTTCAGAAGGTCTTTCCACAGGGTTATCATCTCAGCTAACAGTGGACTTTGCAGCCAATGTTATAATGTCTGTTGGTTCAGGTCCCTGGCCATGTATTTAACATTGTCCAAGAATGATTTGATCATCCGACTCTTCTCTCAAACTCGGCCCATGCAAATCTCATTAGATTGCTTCATAGATATTCGTGTGGACCCTGACAGCACTGTTATGGGGTTAACCATCAGGAACTCCATTGAAGGAACCCTCTACCATCCATCCAGCCTCAATGCATAAGTTCTTTAGACCAGCATCCCAAAATCACTCTCCTAGGAAGGCTAAGGTGTGAGATGGTATGGAATGTCTCCATTCTGAGAGGAATGTTGGAGAAGCACTCTTTGTGCTTCCACGCCATGTCAGTGGTTTGATCCATGACCACCACACGTGTTTCTAGATGCAGTTCCTTCCTGATTAGCTCTGATTGATTCAGGATTTCCAACACTGTGGTCAACTGTGTGGCTGGTGACTCGATGGTTGGCAGATACCCAACTATATCTTGTGAGATTGGTTCTTGGTCCCTGGTGCCGATATTAAAACCAGTCCAGCTTGGGAATGTCTGATTCTCTGTATCCTTGCAAGTGGCCCCACCAGGTTCTTCTTGCAGGCAAGTAGAGCGGCTTCCTACCTGCTACATATACTATATCACCATCGTCCATGCTTGCTGAAAGAGGGGTGTGGCTCTAATGCAGTCCACTTTAGATGATGTGATTGGCTTATAGACATCCAATCAAATGTTGTTGATATGGGTGAGTGGAGTCAGGGACAATAATGATACATCTTTTCCGCATAGAAAAGTTATGTCTATGGATAGAATGGTATATCTTTATAATATATATATATATATATATATATATATATATATATATATATTTAGTATCATAAATGTTGTATTTTGTGTATTTTCATCACATCCTGAGTCAAGGAGTAGGAGGACACATTCAGTTGCATTAATATCCATGGGATATTGTTTATAATGGTGATATTGCCTTTAAAATAGATTATGTACCAGGCAAGGGTAGAAATATTGTATCTCCATTTACTCTGGAGTGGTAATAGATAGATGATAGATAGATACAGATAGATGTATCCAGTAAGACCTACTGGATTCATATGTCTTAGCTTGTTACCCACCAAGAGGGACCAGACACATGGTTTATTACCTTATGGTTCAGGACCTATCATGATTAATTTGGGGCATAAAGACAGGAGGTCTGAAACATATGGTAGTGTTATACAATGGCTGATAGCACACAGCTGGAGGCAACTGCTGCATGGCTATCACATCTTCTCCAGCAGTAGGAGTGAATACCTTCCCAAAAGTCATTTTTTAGGCCTGAGCCTAGACCAGTTAGGAAGCACTGTTTGACGTGTGTGTGTGTGTGGGTGGGTGGGTAGGCAGCAGCACAGACTATGAGCCGGTGTGTGGTCGTCCCCACGGCGTGCGACTGGACGGGCGCGGTCAGCTGATGGTGGCGGACTCGTACCTGGGACTCTACCGCGTTGACCCTCAGACTGGGGAGAAGACACTCCTCCTGGCCAACTCTGAAGGTGTGTGTGTGTGTGTGTGCGTGCGTGCGTGCGTGCGTGCGTGCGTGCGTGCGTGCGTGCGTGCGTGCGTGCGTGCGTGCGTGCGTGCGCGCGCGCGTGCGTGCGTGCGCACACGCTTCTGGCTAACAGACAGACATTCAAGGGTTGCCCTTTTCAGAGGTCAATGCTGAAGGTCACACACTTGGTCATCTCACACTCATTGGTGTCTTGGCTCTTTTGAGTTGTGGAGAGGAAAGACTCTGGTATAACGTAGTCTCTCATTTTCATGTTGTTGTGTTGTTATGTGTCTGTCCTTGTTGGGTGAATGAAGGCCAGCATTGCCTATGAAGTTGTTCATTTAAAGTTGAAGTCTGTGTCTGTCTGTCTGTGTCTGTCTGTCTGTGGGGCCCTCAGGTGCCGAGGGTCGGCCCTTCGCCTTTCTCAACGGTCTGGAGATCTCGTCGCGGAGCGGCGTCGTTTATTTCACCGACTCCTCCAGTCGCTGGGGGCGCCGTCATGTCAAACTGGAGGTGAGACGCATACGCACACATACACACGCACGCATACACATGCACGCATACACACGCACGCACGCATACACACGCATGCATACACACACGCACGCATAACCACGCATATACACGCACGCATACGCACACACACACACACGCACGCATACACACGCACGCACACACACACACATGCACGTATACACACACACATGCACGTATACACACACACATGCACGTATACACACACACATGCACGTATACACATGCACACACGCACACAGTTGTTAGTTGTCAGGGGGAGGAATGGAGTCATGGTGTTCTCCACTTCTATCTGTCTTTGTGGTAGCAGCTTGTAAAGGCCTTCTGTGGATCAAACCTCAGCCTCGTCTCCATCAGCCAATGCTCCTAAAAGGAGGAAGAGATCAGGAGGAAATAAGGTTGTCCCTTCGCTGAGCCCAGTGGGACGGGGACCGATCCCGAATGGGGAGGAAGGAAGGGAGTGAGAGGGAGGGAAGGAGGGAGGGGGGAGGGAGGGAGGAAGACTCAACAAGGGAAGGCCTTTTTTCCTTGTTGCCGGGCAACTTTGGTGCCTCACAAAACCCTCAGAAGACAAGTCTGTGTTCAGCCAGTTCATCAGGGCCCTCCTCACTGGGGCAGACACACACCATTCATGGAATGTTCTGTCCAGAATAACTACTGTAAGCAGAGGGAGGGAGGGAGGGGAGGAGAGAGGGAGGGGGGAGGGAGGGTTGGG
Organism: Muraenolepis orangiensis; assembly: GCA_027704905.1. NCBI lineage: Eukaryota > Metazoa > Chordata > Actinopteri > Gadiformes > Muraenolepididae > Muraenolepis > Muraenolepis orangiensis. The sequence goes on along the minus strand of CM051022.1, from coordinate 12,557,503 downwards.
GAGGAGGGAGGGAGGAAGGATGGATGTGGGGAGGAGGGAGGGAGGGAGGGTAGAGCCGGCAACTATGCTCAAATAATTGTATGTTTATTTCGAAGGGAGGAAGCAGAGTTAACACAAGCCTATATAGCATATTAACATAATAATATATTGTTGTCTTTAAGTGCGCGCCTCAGGATGAACACAGCAGGGGCCCATGTCTCAAGTCAGACTTAATATTTACATTGTGGAAAACCTTTTATATTTCAAGCGGTACCAAACCGTATGCATGCAAAAACCAAAAATAACACTATTTATGTTCCACTGTTACGCAATGTGATTTGTAGTCTTTTCAGCAGGCACTGAAATACAAGGGAGTCAACTTATTGTACTTCTACCTGAGCACTTGTTCAGTTCTTGGAGACTTAGGAATAAAATGCACTTTTGTGTACCTCCTGTGCACCTCCTGTGTACGAGTTGATTTCTCACCTTCCTTTGTTGAAACACACTATTGTAAGTCACTTTGGACAAAACCTGCCGGTATAATTCCCCCCGATCGTGCCCCCTTTAAACCAAATGATTTCCCGTTTAAACCAAAGGAAGTGTGAACCGTTGTTCCCCCTGTGAGACGATAGCCTGTAGCCTAACGCGGTGCTGTGCAGGTGATAGAGTTGAACAGCCTGGGCCGCCTGCTGTCCTACGACCCGGAGACCCGGCGGGTCGAGGTGCTGCTGGACGCCCTCTACATGCCCAACGGAGTGGCCCTGTCTCCGGGGGAGGACTTCCTGCTGCTGGCTGAGACCAGCATCGGACGCATCCTCAGGTGCACGCACATATACACAAGCATATTTACTAGTTGAATATTACTTTTTAGTATTTTTTTTAAGTAGATTAAATGTCGCAAAATGTGTCGAACGGGCTCCAACGGTGTATGAACGTAGTGGACGGAGTAGCAACTATTTACTGTTTACGAACTTGATGGACGGGCTCCGACGGGGGGGGACGTACTCGAACCTACTTCAAACCAGATAGACGGACTACGAACGGACCTGCCGTACGTTACCACGCGGTGCAGTCGGACACCGTGTTGTTTAAAGCGCGTTTTCTAGAATAAAATGGCATTGTGTCTATGAAGTAAATTGTCTGAAACTGGTCATTTTATTATTTTATGTAGAGGGCCAATAAAGATTATTACACATGTAAATGTGTCACGAAAATGGTAAAAAAAGAAAAAGGTTATTTAAAAATGGTAATTTTGCAATGTTCTAGATATAAGAATAAGAGTTGATCTGGCTCTGTCTTTCTGAATGGAGACGTGTTCAGCTCGGAGCACTGGACTAGAGTCCCCACGCACTATATAGTATATACATATATACTATATACTATATATATATATATATACTATATATATATATATATATATATATATACTATATACACACACTATAGGGACTAGAATGAGGACCGGCGACACCGCGCTCGGTCTTCAGGATGCGAGTCCCCACGCACTATATACTATATATATATATACTATATACATATATACTATATACTATATACATATATACTATATACATATATACTATATACATATATATATGTATATAGTGAAGACAGGGAAGGCAGCCGGCCTAGACGGAGTTCCACCCTGTGTCTTCCGGACCTGCGCTGACCAGCTGGCTCCTGTGTTCACGGACATGTACAACGCATCACTACAGCAGTACGTTGTCCCAGTGTGTTAACATCCATAGCCATGAAGTGTCTGGAGAAACATAAACTTTACCATTCCCGACACCCTGGACCACTCCAGTTTGCATACAGACCAAACAGGTCTGACGACCCCATTTCCCTGGCACTACACACGGCCCTGCAGCACCTAGACAGGAGGGATACCTACGTCAGACTGCTGTTCATTGACTACAGCTCGGTGTTCAACATCATCGTTCCCTCCAAGCTGGTCCTGAAACTGAGGGAGCTAGGTCTGGGCGTCCCCATCTGTAACTGGATTATGGACTTCCTGACGGGCAGGCCTCAAGTGGTGAAGACCACAAAATCCCAAACGTGTACAGTAACATTTTATAATTAATAATAATAAATAATGACCGTTGTCTCCAGGTATTGGCTGAAGGGCCCTAAGGCGGGCACCTCGGAGGTGGTCCTCGACAACATGATCGGTTACCCTGACAACATCCGTCTCAGCGCCAGCGGCAACGCCTTCCTGGTGGGCATCACCACGCCTCGCTTCAGGAAGCTGCTCCCCCCGTTCCTGGACATGATGGCGCCGTACCCGGCGGTGAAGCGCTTCCTCGCTAAGGTCCGTGTCTAGAAGTAGTTATTAGCATTGTATTTATTAGCATAGCGATGTTTCTTGTGACGTCGGGGAATGCTTACTCCCCATTCCCTCCTGCAGTATGGATTTACTAAAACACTAAATGCCTACTATAAAGATACTCTACACAATAACAATACCAATAAAACACGCATAGGAATTTGACACGGGTCCGGAGCAAAACAAAACAGTACAGACAAGGCAGTACAGAGGGGGAGGCGGGCCTCATTGACGAGGCTGGAGGCCGTGGGGAAGAAGCTGTGTTTGTGGCGTACAGTTCTTGTCCTGATGGCCCGCAGCCTCCTGCCTCCTGAGGGGAGCAGGGCAAAGAGACTGGGGCCTGGGTGAGAGGGGTCGGCCATAATCTTCCTGGCCCCCTTCAGGGCCCTGGAGCCATGCAGGGTCTGGAGGGAAGGCAGGTTGCAGCCCATCACTCTCTCCACAGAGCGTATGACACGCCGCAGGTTGGACTTGTCTCTTGCGGTGGCAGTGGGAAACCAGGTGGTGATGGAGAAGGTGAGGATGGACTCGATGATGGAGGTGTAGAAGAGAACCATCATGGACTGAGGCATGTTGAATTTCTTCAGCTGCCGCAGGAAGAACAGCCTCTGCTGGGCCTTCTTGGTCAGGGAGCTGATGTTCAGCTCCCACTTGAGGTCCCGAGAGATGATGGGGCCCAGGAAGCGGAAGGAGTCCACGGTGTGAATCTGGGAGTTGTTTAGGGTGATGGGGGGGGGCTGGGCTCTTTCTGAAGTCTACAACCATCTCCACTGTTTTTAGAGTGTTTAGCTCCAGGTTGTTACCGCCGCACCAGGTCAGCAGTCTGTCTATCTCCCTCCTATAGGCTCGTCACCCCCAGAGATTAGTCCGATGAGGGTGGTGTCGTCCCCTTGTGGGGAGCCTGTGCTGGTGGACCTGGAGCCAGAGATGCGTTTCCTGTTCGTAAGGAAGTCAGTGATCCACCTGCAGGTAGAGTCAGGCATTCCCAGCTGGGAGAGCATGTGCTCCAGCGTGAGTGGGAGGATGGTGTTGAACGCAGAGCTGACATCTATGCCAGCTCCTGGCATAGGTGCCTGCGGCGTCCAGGTCCAGGTGTTGAGGGGGGTGGGGGTGTGAATTGCGTTGGCAAGGCGTGAATCATCAGATGAACGGGGGGACTTCGGTTTGTAGTTTGTGATCTGTCGGAGGCCTTTCCAGACAGAGGATGATTGGCCATCTGAGAACTGATGTTGGAGTTTTTCAGAGTGGCGTCGTCTGGCCTCCTTGATGGCCTTGCAGTATGTGTACTTGGCCTCCTTAAACCGGTCCTTGTCCCCACTCTTCCGTGCTTCTTCCTTCAACAGCCTGATCTTCCTGAGTTTCACTGAGAACCAGGGTTTGTTATTATTGTAATGAACTCTGGAGCGAGAAGCTACACAAACATTCTCACAGTGGCGTGAATGACGACACAATGTCTGCGTACACAGCTAGATCACCGCCTGCAGCCTCTTTTTAATGGGCGATAGAGGCTGCAGGCGGTTTTATTAGCATCGTAGTATTAGTATTGTAGTTATTAGCATCGTAGCTATTAGCATCTTAGTTATTAGTATTGTAGTTATTAGCATCGTAGTTATTAGTATTGTAGTTATTAGCATTGTAGTTATTAGTATTGTAGTTATTAGCATCGTAGTTATTGGCATCGTAGTTATTAGCATCGTAGTTATTAGTATTGTAACTATTAGCATCGTAGTTATTAGCATCGTAGTTATTAGTATTGTAGTTATTAGTATTGTAGTTATTAGCATTGTAGTTATTGGCATCCGAGTTATTAGCATCGTAGTTATTGGCATCAAAAGAGTGAAAATGTATATTTAGAAATGGAAACAAGCTATATTATATATTGAAAACGTTTTATTTATAAAAATGTTTTGTTACAACAAAACAAAATAATTTGTTATGTAAGAATCATCAAAGATATTCTCCTGTCACTGTTGATGGTTGTAAAGTTGTCTTATTGAACATTATCTACAGTAGCGTAATATATAGCGTATAAAGTATTATCTTAGAGTAGTTATTACTAAATTCCCCTTCCAGTTCTAACAACTCCAATAGTTCCAATAGTCTGGACTATTGGACAGAGGGTGTAGGGGGGGATGCTGTGAGATTCAAAAGTGTGAAATTAGATAGGTCAACGTCTCTCACACACACTCTCTCTCTCTCTCCCCTCCCCCTCGCTCTCGCTCGCTCTCTCTCTCAGGATTAAACTCTGTGTGAACCCTGGGCTGTCACGATAGGTTAAGAGAGAAATGAACTGAACCCTGAGTGGCCAATGAATGGTTTAGGGGTGTGGTTGTGATTTTGGTGGGATCGACACACACACACACACAGCCATATTATCATTGCACAACAAAATTGTGTAGCAAGTAGTGATGGGAATTCCGGCTCTTTTGAGTGAGCCGGCTCATTTGGCTCGGCTCACCAAGAAGAGCCGGCTCTTTCGGCTCCCAAACGGCTCTTCTATTTTACCACATACCTTTTATAATTCAATCAAATTTAGCCCTATTTTGACTAATTATTTATATGTGTACACATATCACTTAAATTATTCAATACATCCTTTGTACTGAAGTATTCAAAAGTAAAAATTAAAATTTTAATATAAATGATTTGCTGTGGCCAATTGTTTTCATTGCATTTACAGACCCTTGTAACTCTGATACCACCCTATGAATGCACTGACTTGCTTGTAGAACCACGCTACACAAAGCAGATAGCAACACCTATATAACAACTTAAGCATAGACATTTAAAAAAAGGACAGCTACTGTATTTTTGTATATTTTACATTTTTATTTAAACCAAAAGCCCTAACAAAACAGCAGTATAAACTATAGAACAAAAGACAGGGCCAGGGTAGAAATGATTGCATCCTTTGACTCCAGAACCCGTTTCAGCATGTACAATGTAGAATTCCACCTTGTGGCACAGTCTTGCTTGAGCCTCAGCTCAGGCATATCCATTTGGCGCTGAGTAGACTTAAACTTCTCTGTTGCTCTTGTGCTCTTATGGAAGAATTCTACCATCCCCTTCACTTTGTCAAGAGTGGTCTTCATGACCTTCAGGGCATCTCTTACCATCAGGTTGATGGTATGCGCGAGACATGGGTGGTGGGTCCATTTCAAAAGTTTAATGGCTTTAGTTATGTTAGCTGCATTGTCACTAACACAGCAAGCCACTTTATTGTCAATGTCCCACTCTTTTGTCACTCTTAGCAGTTCCTCTGCCAAGTTTTCTGAAGTGTGTCTGTCACTAAACTCAAAACAGTCCAGAAGACAGGCCACTGTTTTATAATTTTCAATAAAGTGACATGTAACAGACATGAAAGAGGTGGTGGTTCTTGCTGTCCAGCAATCAGGGGTATGGCAAACTGCAGTAGCTTCCTTAACCCTGGCCTGCAGTGAAGCACGCTCTCTATCGTACAGTCGCGGAATTATTTTTTGAGAGAGTGTTTTCCTGCTTGGAGGAACATATGTTGGATTGAGAGCCTGTGTGAAGCATCGGAATCCCTTGTCCTCCACAATGGAAAATGGTTGGAAATCACTTTTTTTGCCAATTCTTCATCCACTATGTTCCGTCTAGCTGGGGTCATTGCCTTTTATATAAATTGTCTTATTGAGGTCTGTGTAGCTGTTGGTTGTTGGGTACCTGGTGCATGGGGGGTAGATCCTGTAGCTGCAGCAACAACAGGTGGAGTAGACACACTGGCAGAAGCAGGCAGTCTGGCCTGCCTTTTTTCTTCCAACTGAACTGTTGGATGCTCAGTTCTCAAGAGCCTGTGGAGGTGGTTTGTGGAGCTGCTCTATATGAGAGCTTCATGCTGCAGATTCTGCATTCTGCCTTTGTGTTTGTACAATTGCTAAAATGCAGCCAAATGCTGCTTCTTTTCCGACTTTGACTCATGTTATTAGCGCGACGCAAACTGACACTTCCCCGCGTGTTCTCCTCTCCCTCTGTTAGCAATCAGCACTGAGCACACGCCGCCCCTCCCCCTTGTCTATCCTCACGTGATGCACAGCATGCGCGTGACATTCAGTCACTGCGTGTACGCGCAGCACCCGTAAAAAAAAAAAAAAAAAAAAAAAAAAAAGAACGGCTCGTTCGCGGGTGCGAGCCGGCTCCCGTCGTTCACTTAAAAGAGCCGGCTCTTTGTGCCGGCTCGTTCGCGACCGACACATCACTAGTAGCAAGCTTCGTGGTGCACTCTTACAAACATAACGGCAATTGAAAATATAAGTAATTTGAAAATGTAACAAAATAAACGGATAACAGCCAAATAAAAGTAAACAGATATATTCTACACTCTTCTCACACACTCCCAGAGAATGGGTCTTCCCTCCTTCCTTCCCTCCCCAGCCT
>CM051022.1:12535803-12543303 GCA_027704905.1 Muraenolepis orangiensis | reverse complement strand
CGACACCCCTCTCTATGGATGTGGGCGGAGTCAGACTCCCTCAAGACCACTCTCTATGGATGTGGGCGGAGTCAGACTCCCTCGAGACCCCTCTATGGATGTGGGCGGAGTCAGACTCCCTCGAGACCCCTCTATGGATGTGGGCGGAGTCAGACTCCCTCAAGACCCCTCTCTATGGATGTGGGCGGAGTCAGACTCCCTCGAGACCCCTCTCTATGGATGTGGGCGGAGTCAAACTCCCTCGAGACCCCTCTCTATGGATGTGGGCGGAGTCAGACTCCCTCAAGACCCCTCTCTATGGATGTGGGCGGAGTCAGACTCCCTCGAGACCCCTCTCTATGGATGTGGGCGGAGTCAGACTCCCTCGAGACCCTCTCTATGGATGTGGGCGGAGTCAGACTCCCTCGAGACCCCTCTCTATGGATGTGGGCAGAGTCAGACTCCCTCGAGACCCTCTCTATGGATGTGGGCGGAGTCAGACTCCCTCGAGACCCCTCTCTATGGATGTGGGCGGAGTCAGACTCCCTAGAGACCCCTCTATGGATGTGGGCGGAGTCAGACTCCCTAGAGACCCCTCTCTATGATGTGGGCGGAGTCAGACTCACGTGGTCGGCGTGGCTGCTTGTGGTGCTGCTGCCCGTCTCCCTCGCCAGGTCCCCCCTGGCCCCGCCTCTCCCCGTCCCAGGGGGAGCCGTCCCCGTCGGAGGGGCGCTTCCTGTCTTGGCCGCGCCCCTGGCCCCGCCCCCGGCCCCGCCCCCCTCTGCTCAGGTCGAAGAAGAACTGGGAGGCGGGCTCCTTGAGGGGAAGACAACAGGTTCATATCCACTCTGCTCCAGCAGGACGTCGCTACTGAACTTGGTTATGCACTCGGTTTACAATCAATATATTCAAGTGGTGAGCCAATCAGGAACAGCAGTGCAGCAACCTTCCATATGGACAGAGATGGTGATGTTGATTTTAAAGATATGATTAGGCACCAATCCCATTCATAAGCAGACAGACCTCGTCCCCGGCGGGGTCGAACCCCGTCTTGTGGCGCTGATTCTTGTCCTTCCCGGGGTGTCGGTAGGGGTTCTCCGTCACGTCCTGGGGCTGCTTGACCAGCTCCGCCTGCTCCATGCTCTTCATGGGGACCATGGTGAAGGCATAAAGGAACTGTGGACGGCACAACACACGGGTTATGGTGGGGGATGGAAATGGGCATTTCTTTAAAGGGTCACCACCAGTAATTGTATTATTTGTTGTTGAAAAAAAGCTGTTGTTTTGGTACTACCAAAAAAAAAAAAACACTTCCTCACCCAAGAAGACGGATTTCACAAAACTATTTCAGTTTCTGTCATACATGATCAAAATAAAAAATAACGCGTTTAAGAGAAGATAAGGATTAGAGTTCCTTTTTTCTGCCTCTCAAACAAACACACCTTCTTCTTGGCAGGGTTGTTGACCGGAGCCAGGGCGATGAAACGGCTGACATGCTGCGCATTCTCCTGCAGGATCATGTGGTTCCTGATCTCACACACACACACACACACACACACACACACACACACACACACACACAGTAAGGACATACCAGAGAGCCTCCTCTTCCCCCCCCCCCCCCGGATGTGAGCGCCCCCTACCTGTAGGGAAGTCTTTCATAGTGAGCGCCCTCTATCGCCGCAAAATGGTAGCGTGGCTTCAGCTTGTCGGCGAGGTCGGCCACGGAGCCCGCGCCGCAGAACTTGGTGTTCACCTCCTAGCGTGCAAAGAAAAAGAACACGACAGAGAAATGAGAGGGAATAAGAGACACTGAGACCAGAGAAGGTGGGACTATTTACAACTTTTAAAATGCAACTGTGGCGAAATTACCCCGGACAATGCAGGGCGGTGAGCATAATTAGGTCAACTATATTCTGTATATACACTGACACGCTCTCCCGCTCAGTGAGATGGGCCCCGAACGCCCATCTCACACGCTCTCCCGCTCAGTGAGATGGGCCCCGAACGCCCATCTCACCCGCTCTCCCGCTCAGTGAGATGGGCCCCGAACGCCCTCATGGTCCCTTAATGCATGCATGAGGGCCATCTATCATAACATTGTCACCCATATTTAGGACAATTTAATGAGTTATAAATAGGACTTTATAACTCATTAAAGTTACTGCACTGCTCTGCACTGTATTCATGATGCTGCTGCACTACTGGCACTTTAAAATGCTCTTTGCGCCATTCACCATACAGTATATATACATATATATATATACACATCAGCCATCCATCACTTTACTGTTATGTTGATTGTGTACAGTATTGTTATAGTATAGTGTTGTATAGTACATAGAATAGTATAGTGTTGTTTATAGTATATAGTATAGCATATCATAGGTTGTATATAGTGTTGTTTACAGTATAGTATTGTTTAGTACAGCATAGTAATGTTGTTGAAACTCATACTGCGGGAGGGAATGGGGAGTAAGCGTCGTACTGGTTGCATATGGCAAATAAAAGTATCTTGAATCTTGAATTCATTCCCAAAATGAGAAACTGATTGGCAGTTTGAGGGCCGGAAGTTACACATTTACTAATGTTATTTATAAAGGACATTTTAGGTCACTGCCTTTGTTTTGTATGTGCTTTCAAGAGCGAGAGTTTAATTCCTTTTGAGTTTGGTTTGGGTACCGACCAGTAACAGACAATCAAAGACTCCGTGTGTAGAGCAGGTATACGGTCTAATATCACCTATGGGATGGTTGCTATTTGTAGTGCTATCAGCACCACTGCTCCCAATACTAGGATGGGTTAAGCTAATTTCACTGTGTGTGTGTGTGTGTGTGTGTGTGTGTGTGTGTGTGTGTGTGTGTGTGTGTGTGTGTGTGTGTGTGTGTGTGTGTGTGTGTGTGTGTGTGTGTGTGTGTGTGTGTGTGTGTGTGTGTGTGTGTGTGTGTGTGTGTGACCAATAAACTTTAAAAAAAATGACTTTAAAAAGACGTTGTCACTTTATAGTTGGCGCGAATGAACCAGAAGAACTGGCCCTCACCGGCTGGTTCCCGTACTGCCACACCCCCCGGGGCCACTGGGAGGTCAGCAGGATGTCGACGCCGCGGAACTTGGAGTTGCTGACCAGCGGAGCCACCAGGGCCGACAGGTCCTTGGGCGTGAAGCAGTGTGCGGGGGCCGGCTCCTGGAGGGCCTCGCGCCCGCTGACGTAGGCGATCTGGAGGCCAGAGGCTCCCGCGAAGACGCCGCGCCGACCTGACGGAGAACGAGGGCACACGGAGATGACCGTTATCCTCATGGGGCAGAAGGAACGCTGTTGAAGACGCACACCACAAGTATGTCATCCTGTTCAAGGGGAACATTTGCTTCACACCGAGCTTGACCAACCAAAAGGGATGCTGCTATAATGAATGATGATTGTGTAACGTTGAGTGGTCGATATGAATCAATCTGACTGTGGAGTGTGTGTGGTTGATGGCTGGTTTGGGCAGCCTCATCTGGCCTGAGTCAGACTGATTCCTCTATGGCTGGTGAGGCTGCTCACCTGTGGGTCCTTGTTAATCAAGGCCCACAGGTTAAACAGCCTCCACCACACACTAGAGGAAGAGCTCTAGCATGTTCCATCTGCTCTGTTCTCTAGGATTCAAACTCTGCAATAAACCAGATTCCTCATCACTCATAGGCATAGGACCCAGAAGTACAGCTGCTGCTCCACTAGCCCCTGTGGCTCACCCAGGTAGGTGATGTTTACGGCCAGCTCACAGCCATCTGGGCTGGGGTAGTTCTTCACAGTCTCCTGGCTGGCCGCTCCCAGGATGCAGGTGTGGATGGGAGCTGACCATTAAACAACAAACCAACAGAATACATGGAGCGTTAGTCATATAAGAGATATACTATAGATTAAGACATATAAGAGGGATGTACTAGTTTGTATGTAGATCAAGTCATCGTTTTACAATAACAAATTGGGACAAGTGAAAATATGTTATTGATGTAATTTAGCAAGTGTGTATATATATATATATATATATATATATATATATATATATATATATATATATATATATATATACACACATACATACACACACCGTATGGACCCGAATATAAGACGACCCCGATTATAAGACGACCCCGATTATAAGACCAAATATTTTTTTTATAATGAAAATAATTGTATTTGAATATAATAACACACATCACACATTGTGTTCAAATTTGCCTAACTTGGCAAACAAAAACAAAACAGGCTAGATAGATTGCAATGAAACAGTAGTGCAATAAAACGGTAGTGCAATAAAACAGAGCAATGAAACCGTGCAAAATGTCAGAACATCAGTCTATTGGTCACGTCACATCTTCTCATTCAGCTAGTCTTCTACATCGCTGGTTGTTCCTCTCACTCCCGCTATCGTCACTCACGGTGTCTGCTTCCCCGTCTGCTCCCACATCACGTCATCCTCGCTGCCATCCATGGCATTTGATACGCAGCATTTCTTAAACCCATTAATGATGCTTTCTGGGGAAACGTCAGCCCATAATTGCAAGATCCAGTCACAGAGCAAACGTACTGCAGGCTTTTGGATTTTTACAGACGGTGTCAGTGCGTGATTAGCAGCCAGGAGCCACTCTGTGGATCTCTTGCGCAGATTGCGCAGCTGGCTTGTCATTAGGCCCGGTATGATCACTAGGTCACCATTCAACTCTTTCACTTGCTTTTTGACTGGCTCAGTCAAGTGTCCACGGAAAGCATCCAGAATCAACATGTTCCTCTTCTTTCTGAGTCCCCCACGCCGTCTGCCACACACAAACTTGAGCCAGTCCACCACAAGCTCCGTCTCCATCCAGCCCTTTGCCTGGGCGCGTACGATAACGCCAGCTGGCTGCCTCTTTAGGTACAGTCAGTTTTAAAACCACGTACGGGGGAAGTTTTGTCCCATCTGCGAGGCGCGTTAACATGACCGCTACTCGGCTCTTCTCGTTTCCAGTAGACTTCACAATCACTGATTTGTCGCCTTTCTTATGCCCAGTGACAGTTGGCATGTCAAAATACACAGGCATTTTTCTTTTTTCAAGTTGGTCGCTGTGTCTCTCCATTTCTTTCTCTCCAGGCAACTGTTTTTATGTACTGTTACTTTAAGACGGAGTTACTTTAAGTGTCGCGCGGTGTCTCGGAACACTCGTTTGGCGCGATCTGTTGTTGTGCAATTACATGTGCAATTACGGTACATCGAAAAGTCTAAACCCCGATTATAAGACGACCCCTCTTTTTCAGATTTTTTCTAGAAAAAAACCCCCGTCTTATATTCGGGTCAATACGGTATATATATATATATATATATATATTCTAATTACACACCTTTCTTGGCTCCAGATTTGTATTCTTGCCACTCTGCTTGGGCCTCTGCAGTCTTCCCAAAGAACTCTCCCACACACAGGAGCAGCTAAACAAGAACGTTACGCTGGAACCTTGAGATCACACAGATCTAAACGGCATCTTGAATGTTGTTGAATTGTTAAATCAGTCATGTGTGTCTCGAATGCACAAAATCAATTAATGGTCATGTGATGTTGCGTTGTCCCAGGGACGTTTAAAGGCACCACCATAGAACGCATGACGTTAAAGGACATGATGTTAAAGGACATGACGTTAAAGGACATGACGTTAAAGGACATGACAATGATAATATTAATGTCCTTCCGTCGGACTCACGTCGAACGGTCCGCTCTTCTTCTGGATGGTTCGGACTCGGTTGAACAAAGCGGTCAGTCTTCCGTCAACATCTCCACACGTCAGACTGGAGGAACACACACACACACACACACACACACACACACACACACACACACACACACACACACACACACACACACACACACACACACACACACACACACACACACACACACACACACACACACACACACACACACACACACACACACACACACACACACACACACACACACACACACACACACACACTCAATGAGTTATTAATAATCAATAGATCCCAACCACATGAGTCAATGAATCAATAACAATGATCCTATATTGACGCGTGCATTAAGAGTACCACAATCATCACTCGTCGAGACTTTGAGAGAAAATGTTAATAAAATTAACAGCCGAGAGAGATGGTTAAGATAAACACTTTATAGATAAACACTTAATCATCTTATGGACTCACACTCTTAACGTCTGATCTCCCATGTTGCTGGTCTTCTGTACGCCGGTAATACTCGTCCCCGTGAATTAAAGGTGGAACTGTTTCCACAGTTCCATATATATATGGATATATTATCCTCACCGAACACACATTTGGATAAACATTATAAATATGTTATTATGCAAAAACGGCCCCTATGACTCAGTGGATTTGTTTGTAGGTATGTAATTTAAACGGTAGAAATAACATAGTAATTATGTTTCACACGGGCACGTTTAGGCAAAGAACACGTTGGTTGCCAGGTTTATTGGTTTATGGTTAACATATGGGATATATTTTCTTTGAGGTCTGGTCTGTACGGGCTCATAAACGGTGTGATATTAATTCCGTGCAATTCATACAATATAATTAAATTGGTTGTATATTTTCCTACTGAACAAGTAGCATCATTTAAGCGCAATTGTATGACGATTTACCACCTAATCACAAGACTACATTGTATATCATCCTAATAAAACGACGCAAACGAGATATTTGTCAAGAGAACACACATAAAAACAACATAAAAAGAAAAAGAAAATACCAAAAATGTAAATAGAATGAAGAATAAAACAGCGGTATTTCTAGGGGATCTGTATCCCCGCGTCCTGCTTATCTGGCAACCCGGTGGCCTCCCGACGGCCGAGCCTCCATCCTGGACCTCCGAGTCCCCGACCGAAAACAGGAAGTAAGTAACGAATCAACACTTAAAACCTCCACTTTGTGTTCGTGTTCTGCGGCGGGGAGCCTCTAAAGAGGACGAACCGGCCTCGGAACACCAGATCTAAAGATCTAAAGATCTACAGACACGACGATACCGAACACACCACCTGTGTACGAACATGGCGTCGGGCGGTCGGGACTTTGGTGTTCTTCATTGAGCCGTTAGAGGACTCCATGGTGAGGAGAACCCTGGTTCTGCTCCTGGTTCAGACTCCATGTTGGTGAGGAGAACCCTGGTTCTGTTCCTGGTTCAGACTCCATGTTGGTGATGAGAACCCTGGTTCAGACTCTATGTTGGTGAGGAGAACCCTGGTTCTGCTCCTGGTTCAGACTCCATGTTGGTGAGGAGAACCCTGGTTCTGCTCCTGGTTCAGACTCTATGTTGGTGAGGAGAACCCTGGTTCTGCTCCTGGTTCAGACTCCATGTTGGTGAGGAGAACCCTGGTTCTGCTCCTGGTTCAGACTCCATGTTGGTGAGGAGAACCCTGGTTCTGCTCCTGGTTCAGACTCCATGTTGGTGAGGAGAACCCTGGTTCTGCTCCTGGTTCAGACTCCATGTTGGTGAGGAGAACCCTGGTTCTGCTCCTGG